>VMDR010037049.1:0-10336 GCA_007922815.1 Macrotus californicus | reverse complement strand
TTCTTCTCTTGTTGGCACTCACTGTATGTCCCAGCTTTTTACTATATACAGTCTTTAAGTATACAGGTAACTTTTTTATCTGCTGACTCATGTTTGTTCATTTATCCAGAAGGACAAATGTATATAATTTCTACCAGTGATATTTAAAAAGTACTTTCTACTACTAGAAATTTTGAATTAAAAATATGCAATACAATTTTTGAACCTAAAGAATTATCACATCACCAGAATTTTCCATTTGGAACATGTCTGTTGCCTAAAGTGAGGTACATCCTTATTCTAGACTTCAGTAAAAAATTTTAACACTTAAAAGAGAGAAATTCCAGGAAAATGTGTTTTTCTCAGCAACTGTCTATGAAACAAAATTTAGGCATTTGAACTGATTTGGCAGCAACATGTTTTTCTTCTGAATGTGAAATTAAATTTGTGTAATGTCATGCCAATGCTAAAATAACATCTTATACATGGAATATCACCCTTTCTTTTAAAAAAAAATCTTGTTATTTATTTGTGAAAGGGTTAAGACAGTGATTCTCAAAGTTTTGTTTGCGTAAAAAACACCCGAGGAGTTTGTTAAAAATAAAAATTTCCCAGGCCCTGCCTAAAAAATTCTGATTGAGTGAATCTGAGGTGAGGCCCTGAATTCTAGTTGATTCTAACATAGGTGACCCATAGAACACATTTGAGAAAGAAGGAGCTAACAGTATGCTAAACTCACAGTGTTACAAGTGCTAAGGAAGTAGTACAGTATAGATTTAAGAGCATAGACTTGAAAATCAGCAAGACCTTGGCCAGAATCTGGGTGGTCTCATTTTTAAAAAGGCTTATACAATTTATTTCATAAGGTTGTTGGTAGGTAAAATATACTCATACAGATAGAGATAAAATTTATATGAGTACAGAGCCTGGCAAAGGGTTAGCATTTAATATAAAAGTAGTTTTTGCCATCATCATAGTGATAATTTCATAATTTATAAATTTTCCTTAGCTGCTAAGTAGTATGTACATCTCCCATTCTTTCATAGCTCCTCGCTTCCCTCAACACATGTGCACATGCACACATACAAACACACATACATGCTCGCTTTCCCCCCCCCTCCCCCAAGAAATGCCTGGAGAACTGGTTTGGCATTTTGTCATAAGATTGGAAAGTTGTGGGATTTTTTTTTAACCATTGACTTATATATAAAAAATAAGTGACAATTGTATGAACATTTTTATAACTAAATACCTAGGAGGAAGCATTAGGAATTTGGCTAGACCCTCAATCTATATGTTTCATTGAATTGATATACTAATTGAGTTCTGTGAATCATTTCCAGAAATAAACAACTTAAGCATTGTATTTTGAGAAATTTATTTTAAGACATCCATGTAGGAACCAACTTTACAAATACATTTTCTCCTCTTTGGTTTCATCCTGACACTCTCTATCCCAAGAAGCTTAACAAAGATTTCATAATTTTTGTTTTATTAAAAATGACATCAGAATGGCTAAGCATGTAGGATTGCCTCCTCAGTTCAGTTAAAATCTTGGGAGTTTATGGAAGGATGCAACCTCTGCTCCAACCTTTCTCCCACTTTCCCCACATGGAAACACTTTTCTTAAAAAGATGTTAACATACAGAGACAACTGGATACATACTGACCCTTACTAGGTCCTTAATCTTTGAGATAGAACTGTCCAGTTGATATGACCTTCTTTTTTTTTGTTTACAAGCTTACAAAGTTCTGCTTTCAAACCATTGTTCATTCCATTGTGGAAACATTACCAGTTTTTCTTGTAGTGGATTGTAAATTATGTCTTTATTTTAGATACTAGTTATGTTTTTAACATTTTTCATAGACCTCCCCGTGCATTGCATAAGAAAACTGAACATATATAGTCTTTACATCTGTTCCGTGTCCACACATGTCACGTTTAAGCTGAAATGTGAAAGTCATTCATCCACTCAGAGGAGCTATTACCTCAGGAAAAGTTTATAATAAGAAGTCAAGGGAAAACTGTTGAGCTGATGTCTATTTTTTAAAAAATTAAATCATATATTTTTAAATGTTTAATACTGCTTTTTTTTTTAATGGTGGATTTAGAAGACTGTTATAGAGAGTGGAAGATTAATAAAAATTCTGTGATTATCTTTATAGCTGAGATGATAACATTTGATACAAATTTGTATATATAAACAGTTATTTTCCTGAGGGAATATAGTGGACTTTACCATCAAAATAAAAGTATATGAATTAGTTTTCTCCTGTTTTTAGACAGGTGACATTGAATGGGAAATGATATGTAAATTCAGTGTACACAGGGCTGTGAACATCTAACTTGTGAGTCCTGCTTTTACTGACTGGTTATATATTTTACCCACCCCAAAGCCACCTAACCCCACTCCCCCAATGCCAGCTCACTCTGAATTAATAGCACCACTTGGTGGCCAAAGTGAGGAATTGTGTAGAGCAACAACATTTCTTCCCCGCCAGCAAGCACGTTTTCTCCCACTAGACAGACTTGGTCATAGTTGTATCTGTTGTGCTTTTGAAGGATCTAGCTTTGTAAGGAAAGTTAAACATAAGTCAAGGAAGATAGACTGATACAAATTTTTTAATTGAATATATTCACCTACAAAATAACTTTCCACAAAAATAAGTTATTAAAGTAGTCATAATACTTTAATTTACCATGACAATAAAATTATAGGGAGCCAAAATTTAGAAGTTTTAACAATTTGTTTTCATGCAAGTGCTTGTTTTGAACCTTACAAAATTGTTAATGTGGACTAGGGAGCTATTTTGCTAAATTCTGAACTCAATAATATTAAGAGGAATATTGTGAGGACTAAACAGACTTGAAGTTGACCATGACTTTTTTTTTAAGTATATTTTATTGATTATGCTATTACAGTTGTCCTGACTTTTCCCCCTTTTCCCTCCTCCACCTCACACCCCACACTCCCTCAGGCAATGCCCCCACCATTGTTCATGTCCATGGGTCATGTGTGTAAGTCCTTCAGCTACTCTAGTTCCCTGTACTGTACTATACATCCCCATGGCTATTACATGATAACCTATTTCTACTTCTTAACCTCACCTTACCTCTTCACACATTCCCTCATACCCCTCTCCTATCTGGCAACCATCAAAACGCTCTCATATCTGTGATTCTGTCTCGGTTCTTCTTGTTTGCTTAGTCTGTTTTTTAGATTGAATTGTTGATAGATTTGTATTTATTGCCATTTTATTGTTTATATTTTTGATCTTCTCTTTCTGAAATAAGTCCCTTTAACATTTCATATAATAATGGTTTGATGATGATGAACTTCTTTAGTTTTTTCTTGTCTGGGAAGCTCTTTATCTGCCCTTCTATTCTAAATGATAGCTTTGCTGGGTAGAGCAATCTTAGCTGTAGGTTTCTGCTCTTCATGACTGTGAACATTTCTTGCCAGTCCCTTTTGGCCTACAAAGTTTCTTTTAAGAAATCAACTGACACTCTTACAGAAACTCCCTTGTAGATAGCTAACTTCTTTTCTCTTGCTGCTTTTAAGATTCTCTCTTTGTCTTTAACCTTTGACATTTTAATTATGACATGTCTTGAAGTGGGCCTCTTTGCATCCATCTTTGGGACTCTCTGTGCTCCCTGGACTTGGCATGTGTATTTTCTTCATCAAATCAGGGAAGTTTTCTTTCATTATTTTTTCAAATAGATTTCCAATTTCTTGTCCTTTCTCTTCTCCTTCTGGCACTCCTGTGACGTGACTGTTGGACCTCTTAAAGTTGTCCCAGAGGCTGCTTATACTATCCTCGTTTTTTTGGATTCTTTTTTCTTCTTCTTTTTCTGATTGTTTGGTGTTTTTCTTCCTTATGTTCCAAATCATTGATTTGATTCTTGGCTTCATCCACTCTACTATTGTTTCCCTGTAAATTTTTTTTTATTTCAATTAGTGTGTCCTATGTTTCTGACTGGATCTTTTTACGCATTGAAGTCCGCATTAAGTTCCTTGAACATCCTTATAAAGAGTGTTTTGAAGCATCTGACAGATTATTATCTCCATTGCTTTTAGTTCTTTTTCTGGAGTTTTGATTTGTTCTTTCATTTGGATCATGTTTCTTTGTCTCCTCGTTTGGCATCCTCCCCGTGTTTAGTAAAGATGCTTTGACTCCATGTCTTAGTAGTGTGGCCTAATGTAGTAGGTGTCCTGTAGGGTCCAGTGGCACAGCCACCCCTATCACCCAAGCTGGGTACTTGAGGTGTACCCTTTGTGTGGGCTGAGTACACTCTCCTCTTGTAGTTGTGTTTTGGTTGCTGTTGGCAGATCAATGGGAGGGGTTTACCTGGGCCAGTCAGCTGTAGGGATTGGCTGTGACCACTGATCAGCAACCTCTGCCCTTGTGGAGGATCAGCTGTGTAGGGGCAGGGTAGTGGTGCTCCTGTGTGGTCTGTAGCTATCCACTGGGTTTGTTGGCCCTGGAATTTCCTGAATGGTGCAGGCCAGGGTCAGCCCTCACCTGTGTTTTGCCTGGGACCACACTGCCTGAACTATAAAGCAGTCTGAGATGGCTGCTACTTTTGCTGGGCTTGGAGATTCCTAGTCAAAGCCAATCTGTGAATCTAGGCAGGCTGCTGCTGGTGTGGGCCCTAGGGCTCACTGAGGGAAGCTGTTGGTGGTGTGAGAGGTTTTAGGAAGTTGTGAAGGATGAGCCAAGACTAGCCATTCATATCAAAAAGCAACTCGGGTGGGCCAGAGTCTCTGGGGATCTCTGGGGCAGGGCAAACAGTGTCAGCCAGGTTGATGGAGTCTCAGATATGGCACCAGCTTGCAGGCTCTGTGGGGGGAGGGTTTAGAGAAGGGACAATGGCTTCTGCTTGCCTTGATGCAAGACACTTCAGTTCTTCCCTTTATGCCATTGGTGCTTTTCAAGGTGCTACCCCAGTGCTGGAGTTCAGAGGGAATGAGTCTGAGTAGGTGAGTTCATGTTTGGGTTCTTTAAGAGGAACTGCTTGGAGCTCTAGAAGTATCTTCCACTGAGTCAATCCCCTCTGGTTTTTGCAGCCAGAAGTTTTGGGGACTTATCTTTCTGACACTAGAACCCTGGGCTGGGGGGCCTAGGACTCCTCACTTCCAAGATATCCCTCCCGAATTTTTATCCATCACACGTGGGTAAGGTACTAGCCTGTTCCATGTCTGTGCCCCTCCTACCAGTCTGGGTGGATATGGTTTCTTTAGTTGTTAGACTTCCATAGTTGTTAGACTTCCATTCAACTCGATTTTTGATGGTTCTGAGTAATGGTTGTTCTATATTTTAGTTGTAATTTTGATGTAGTTGTGTGAAGAGGCAAGCCATGTCTGTCTATGCTGCCATCTTGACTGGCTGTCTGTCATGACTGGGTAGGAATGTAGGTTAAGTGTTTTAGATGTGATTGTTGTGACTTATTTAAGTGAGCTGTAGCTATAGAGTGAGGTAGAGGACATAAAACACAGCAGAAGGACATACAGCTAGCTGCTGGCCCATAAGACTTTTATGAGAATCTGAGAGGGACTCTTGGGGTAGCATGATATTCTTCAGCCTAAGGACTATCTAAAAATCTCTATCATGATAAAAGAGGGAATTGAACTTATCCTAGGGACTAAACTGAGGAGGAAATTTGAAAATAACTATCTTTGGGAATACTAGAGATTCTGCAAGTCACAAATTAGATTTTTTTTCTCTGAATTTCTGACTGAAGGAACTGCTATATTAGTCAGAGAAACTTTGGAATAGACTTAACAGAACATGTGTAACCTTGGGAATAGGGATGCCTCAGAGGGGATTTGCATTTGAGTAGCACCTTTAAGAAAACTGAGTAATGGGTAGTTGATGGGCTTCCGTACTTTAAGGGAATGAAAAAGTTGAAATGGTGGCAGGATGCTTTTTGGTTGATTGATCCACTAAAATAGATATGTAAAGACATTAGAAATGTCATGCTCAGTGGAACTAACATTTAAAGACTTGCACCAGATTGCCCATTGTGCTTGCTTCTTGTGGGTACTTCTTTTTGGTGCTTGCAGAAGCAATCAGAAAAACTGTTAAGACTCTGCCAGGTGGAATCTCCTTGTCTTGCTCCATCAATAATCCTAGGAATCAGGCACCAAGGGTAATTCTAAAGCTTGAATAAAGAATGTGGTCCTGCTTCGACTGGTGTGGCTCAGTGGATTGGTCGTCAGAGGTCACCGGTTAGATTCCCAGTCAGGGCACATGCCTGGGTTGGGCCAGGCCCCTGGCTGGGGGGTGCGCGAGAGGCAACCAGTCGATGTTTCCTTTGCACATTGATATTTTTCTCTCTCTCTTTCTTCCTCCCTTCTCCTCTCTCTAAAAATAAATAAGTAAAATTCTTTTAAAAAAAAGAACGTGGTTCTGTACTATGTGTGTGTGAGAGAAAGGAAAAGAAAGAGAGAATTGTATATGTATGTAGGATTGTTGGGGTAGGGAGAGGGAGAGAATATAACAATAACAACCACCATTATATTAATTATATAGTATTTATTGTAAGCCAGGGACTATTGTAAATGTTTAACATACATTGACTCAATCTTTTTAAAAACCTTATGAAGTAGAACTATTATATTGATTTTACAAATGTGGAAACTGAGGCATCGGAAGATTATTAAGTAATTTACCCAAGTTCCCATAGCTCTTCAAGAACAGAGCTGGAACTTGAATGCACCCTGATAATTCAGTGCTGGGCAGAACATTTTTGTTTGGGCCTTTTTCATTGAAGGATCCCTTAAATGCTCAACTGGAGTCATAGTATAACTTATAGTTGCCCAACAAGTGAGCAGGTCTATTTCTGGAATCCCCTGTTTGGGTGACATTGTACACTAAACAATTATTCAAGAATCTTATGGATACATCTGCATAGGAGGAAAGGCTGAGTCCCCTTGACTTCCCCTGATGTACTGCTCTGATGTCATTGTTAAGTCCCAGCGGCCTCCCTGGGAAGAGTAAAGAAAATCCTTTCTACTAATAGATGAACTAAGTTAACAAAATGGTTTGTTTGTTTGTTTATTTGTTTATAAGAATCTTGAGCCCTGGCTGGTGTGGCTCAGTGGATTGAGTGTTCGCCTGTGAACCAAAGGGTCACTGGTTTGATTCCCAGTCAGGGCACATGCCTGGTTTGTGGGCCAGGTCCCCAGTAAGGGGGTGCTCAAGAGGCAACTTGATGTTTCTCTCCCTCTTGGTCTCCCTCCTTGTCCCTCTCTCTGAAAATAAATAAATAAATAAATAAAATCTTTAAAAAAAAAAAAGAATCTGGAAGGTTTGCTTTTTGTTTTATTTTGTTTTTTTGTTTTGTCTATCAGAACTACTCTGAAGGCTTTGTCAAGGTTGGCCTGAATTCTAAATAAAGGGCCTTTTCTGGTAAGACTGGTTACCTATGTCGAGTAGGGTGTCTAAAAGTGGTGGTTCACAAGACAGATTGCTTGAATTAACTAATCACTAACTAGCTCTAGTACTTTAGGTAAGTTATATAACCTCATTCAGTATTGGATGCTGTCATCATCGTCATTATCATTATTATTGCCGACTGATGAGAAAGTTATTGGTTGTTAGTGATGTAAAAAGAGAGGTATATGACATAGATGGCCTCTTTAAGACACTGTTTTTCCCAGGGCTTCAGAAAACAGCACTGTGAACACAAGTCTATCATGAAGGTCTCTTGTGTATCCTGGTGAAGAGAATGGCTCCACTGAGGTAGTATAGTGTCAAAACACACTAGTCACCTGGCCTGATCTTGAAAAACAGCATTCATTGCATTTGTTACCAAGTGTTGTGTAGTTGTGGAAGCCCTATGCAAGTTATAAGGCTGCTGGAGCTGGTTTTGCATGATCCTGCTTTCATTAGGCTTCTGTGTTTTGAGAATGAATGTGGCCATAGGCTAAAAGGGGATGGTCATAATTACCTTCATCTCTCTCACCAAATAAAGGTATTTAAGAAGGTACATAAGGAAAGGTAACTGTGTTACCTGGTTGTCTCAAACCAAGCATGATCAAAGAAGGTACAGAGTAGAAGAAGTCGTCACTCTGCAGGTAGTACATTGGGGTTTAGGGGTTGAACTCATCCCTTTTTAGAAACTGTAGGTTCTGGGGACACTCTGGGTATGATTTTTAAAGACTTTAAACAACACAGGAGGAGGTTACTGAAAGGAATAGCCAACTGACCACATAATACATCTTTGTAGAAACTATTAAAAAAAAAGCCTTGGCCTTGGCTGGGTAGCTCAGTTGGTTAGAGCATTGTCCAAGTAAGCCAGGGTTGCAGATTCAATAGTTGGTCAGGGCACATATAAGAATAACTAATGAAAAAAAAAAGAATAACTAATAAGCCCTGGCTGGTATGGCTCAGTGGATTGAGCACTGGCCTGTGAACCAAAGGGTCGCTGGTTCGATTCCCAGTCAGGGCACATGCCTGGGTTGCAGGCCAGGTCCCCGGTAGGGAATGCGCAAGAGGGCAAGCACACATTGATGTTTTTCTTCCTTCTTTCCCCTCTGTCTCAAAATAAATACATAAATAAATAAATGTTTTTTTAAAAGAATAACTAATGAATGCATAACTAAAGTGAAACAACAAATCAGTGTTTCTGTCTCTCTCAAATCAATAAATTTAAAAAAGATTTTTTTAAGCCTTTTTGGCCCTGGCTGGTGTGGCTCAGTGGATTGAGCACCGGACTGTGAGGCAAAGGGTGGCCTGTTCAATTCCCTGTCAGGGCACATGCCTGGGTTGCTGGTCAGGTCCCCAGTAGGGGGTGCGCCAGAGGCAACCACACATTAATGTTTCTCTCCCTTTCTTTCTCCCTCCCTTCTCCTTTCTCTAAAAATAAGTAAATAAAATCTTTAAAAAGAAAAGCCTTTTTGGAGCATATCTACTTGGTTTGTCCATCTATACTTTAAAATTATATGTATTTAATCTATACTCTCAATAGAACCTGTTCTCTTTCCCACCTGGCATTTAGTAAATCAGCTTATCTATATTACCAATTTCATAACCTGATATTAAAGATGCTTTGTTTTAACATCAAAATCTTTTTCTGTAAAAATGATGAAAACTTTCTTTCTCACTGAGGTGTCTTGCTTTATAAATTTTTTTTTTAGATTTTATTTATTTATTTTCAGAGAGGAGGAAGGGCAGGAGAAAGAATGGGAGAGAAACAATGATGTGTAAGAGAAACATCGATCTGTTGCCTCTTACATACCCCCAACTGGGGACCTGGCCTGCAACCCAGGCATGTGTCCTAACTGGAATCAAACTGGCAACCTTTCAGTTCACAGGCCAGCATGCAATCCACTGAGCCACACCAGCCAGGGCGCTTTATAAATACTTGATTTGTTGTTGTTGTTGTTGTTAAGGATTTTCTTTTAAAATTACATCAGTTCATACTTGTAATTGTCATTTTCTTTTTTAACTTTGATAACTAGTAAACTTTTCAATGTGTTCTTTTAGCCCATAATTTTTTATCTTAATATTTACCTTGTTTTAATACTAAGCAGCATCTATGTTCTACTTCGTTTTTAAATCTAAAACTCACTGCAAATAACTAGACTGTCATTACCTGGAGCATAGCCACATTGTTGTGTCACATGGCTCTGGATATCTTTCCTTTGCATCAGTGGCAGTGGTGACCCATTAGGGCATTCACTTTGTTTTTCCAGCTGCAGAGATGAGTTTGTACTGATTCACCCACATTTCTCACCTATCCTGCTTATGACCAGTGACTTACTATGGACTTTGTACAACTAACAAAGATTTGAAATATAATTTGTGCCCATAGAATTCAGAAATTTACCCTCCCTCCAGCTATTACTAATTATGTGTCTGTCTCCACACTAGACTGAATGCTTTTGAGGAGGGGACCACATCTTTGTATGTCTAGTTCCTAGCTTACCATGTGTCATCATCACCCTCTTCATTATCATCATCATTGAGTACTGTGCTAAGGACTTTACATTTCTCATTTAATTCCTCTAACAACCGTATGAGGTAAATAATTGTGGTTATTCTTATAGAGATGGAGAAACTGAAGTTTAGAGAGGTTAATTAGTCTAAGATTAAGGGACTCAGTCCATTTTTTTAACCAAACTGGACAAAAGCCATCATGGATACAGACTTAATGTTCATCTTATTTGCATCATATTCAAATTGACAGATCTAACCAGTCACAAAAACTACAGATGGAGATAAATTGGACCTACTAGAATTTATAGTGTATCCACAGAAGTTTCTAGGAACTAATGTAGATAAACATTCATAAAGGTACTCTGTAATTTATAAGAGGTCTTTATTCTAATGTTCATTATGAGTCAGGTGC
>VMDR010037048.1:0-10337 GCA_007922815.1 Macrotus californicus | reverse complement strand
GCAATTTGACACTACTAAACTTGACAGTGTACATATCTTATCCAGCTACTTCACTTCTAGATATAAAGCCTGGAGAAGCTTTCAAGACCTTGTGCATAAAGACATCTTCACAAAGAATTTACCATAACATTGTGATAAAACAATCAAAGTACCCATAATGGATGAATAAAATGTGATATGTTCATGTTGTGAAATAATAAACAGTTTAAATAGAAAAAACAAATCTATATGCATGGACATAGATAGATATCTTAGGATATTAAACAAGAAGTCTACTTTTAGTCTAAAAATATTTATGTGAATTAAAGGGCAATGTTATTTATTGTTTATGGACACATATATATCATATATGCATATGTATCTTTAAATTTCCTAAAATATAATAAGGTGAAACATGATGATGGATCCAAAATTCAAAATAGTGTTTGTTTCTGGGGAAAAACAGAGGAAACTGACACTGGAAGGGAACAAAGGGACCTTAAAAGATTACCTATAGTGTTTTATTTCTCACAGAAATATTCTAAAGAGGGGAGGGGGTGATGATGCAAAGAAGGGAAGATTCAAGTCAAAGAACAAGTGTAAAGGACCCATGGACAAGGACAACGGAGTGGGGACAGTTGTGGGAGGTGAAGGTGGGTAGAGAAGGGGACAGTAATGGGGGAAAATGGGGACAACTGTCATTGAACAGCAATAAAAAATAAAAATAAAACATGAAAAGAAAGAAATATTCTAAAGAATATTCACAACATTCTAATGTGGTGGTGTTAAGTTGAACCTGGTGAGTTCATGGGGGTCTGTACATTATCCTATTTAGTTGCATTTCTCTTCAGAATTAAAAAATAAATAAAAAGAAGAGGACGTGAAGCCCAGTTGGAGGATTACGCTGGAAGCCTGGAGTCGAGGGCTGTGTTGGTGAAGTCAGCAGTCACCTCGCCAGTTCTCTTACCTTTCAACTGACATTTACTGTCCTGTATTTGTTGTTAACTCTGCAGTGACTGGCCCAATGCTTTTTTTTTTCTTTAGGGCACTTAAAAGCATTCAGAATAGAAACAAATATAAACAATTACCTGGGAAAGAATGAGGATCTTTTTGTTTTCTTTTTCATCCCCTGAATATTGCCTTTAGCCATAGCTTGACCATTGATTTTTAAATCAGCTCTTTTCTGAATTCTTTAGGGTGATTGTCCCATGGCTATCTAACCAACAAATGACCCTGACTCTAGAACCTTACGTCCTGTTTTATTTTGGAATAACTCAATGAAGCAATGTGTTGAAAAGGCTCTGGTTTAGTAGTTACGGTTTAATGCTCAGTGATTAACTACAGAATGCAGTAAGAGTGGCCTTGAATTGCTTGTGGCTGAGATAAGTGTAGAAAATAAATGAAGAAAAGGACAATTATGGAATGACATTTTTAAATTCCAATTGGGTAGTCGACCTTTGGCCCCCACTAAGCCAGCTGTCCTTTGCTGATGACACCGCAGAGTGAACAAGGGTTAGCACAAAGACCAGCAAGCAGGACACACTTCAGCTGGAGCAGAGCTGGTTTGGACGCTCCAAAATAATTGCATAGATCTACTTCCCCACATACATATTAATATTATTTCATGGAGTACTACACAATCAACTCAATTTGAGTTCTTAAAAATAAACTCCCCAAACTTCAATATTTAGTAAATCTCCCTAAATTGTCCCCAGATCTAGCACTTCTATAATTTCATTTATTTTCAAAACAATTCTGTACAGTGAGAAAGGCAGGTATAACTCTTACTAGCCCTGCCTTCTATGTGGGGAAACCAATGCTAATAAAATTAGGTGACTTTGCAACGTACATATATCTAATAGGCAAACCTGACATTTGTCCAGTTTTCAATGAATAGCTTCTTGTAGAAGCAGCTATTTCAAAGAACGGTCACATTAACAACAGGGACCTTGATATCAATTTATCTGGAACATGCCTATGAAGCAAATTTTATTCATTCTCTATTTTAGAACCCCCACCAGCTCATTTGAGTCACGGGGAGACAAGACAGTGGAAAACAAGCTGTCAGCCATGATTGTTTCTTGACAGCCTTCTCCAGTCAACGCCACGTAAGGGATTCATTTTGACCGTGGGTTCAGTGGTTTGTTGTTTTGTGGCTGGAAAAAGGACAGCTGCAAAGGGATCTTCAAATGAAAATTGTGACATTTATTAAGAGAGCAATAATCTTATAAAGAAGCAGGTGGTAGTTTCTTACCATTCAGACAGATGGAAGACCGAGGTGAAGTGATTTTCCTGTCCTGCTCAAACAAATCAGTTAAAGTAATTCACACTCTTTTTTTTCTGCCTGATTTGTGCTTTGTGTCCTATTAAGTATTAAAAGACTATTTTTCTATTGGGTAAAATTCAACACTGTGTGTATTGATTTCCTTTGAAGTCATTGCAATTGTCTAAGTTATTTTAAGTTTTTATAGCACCATTATGTCCATTTTAAATGACCAAAAGAGAATAAGAATGTTAGGGAAATATAATTATAACGGTTTATACCAATAATATAATAAAATTTTTCTTTAACAGAAATCTCTAAAATTGCCTTTCTATATATACTACAGGCAACATAAATGCTATAACAATGATAATAATTTTCCTAGGACATTCAACCTGTTTGCCTAGAATTTTATTGTTGACCATGTTGCTAAATATTTACTTGCAGGAGTTTGTCTGGTCTCCCCCAAATTCACTATTTTAAGTGGCTCATTGCATCCTATTATGTTAGCTTTTGCCTATATATCCTGCAGTTACAGTCTAAGAAAAGATAGATAAACAAAAGCAATAGAGATTCATGGCTCACATAGTTTAATTATTTGAATTGTAAGTTGCAGCTGCTCATACAAATTGAGAGAAATAGATGATTGCATTAATCTAAAGGAGCTTCAAGTAAATTTCAGGGGAAATTCAAAGGTTATATTTTCACTAATTTCATAATGGACAGGTCTCTTTCAACTACTTACCTTCAAAAAGGAAGTAACTCCTGACTCTTTATAGCCTGAGGGGAAAGCCATGGTAGTAAAGGTCTGGGCAGGAGGCTTGGCATGTGGTCACAACAGCCTGCATGGCACTTAGTATATTCCCTGCTCCTCTAGCAGAAGGGAATGCATGTGATACTGTGGCCAAGTGTTCTTTTAAGGGGGCATAATCATTTCAGGGTATATGGAGCTTTTCTTGCTTATCTAAGAAGAAACTTCGGTTGCTTGGAGCATTAGGAGATATTTTTTTTTCTATGTATCTTAACACAGAACCCTCTGTTTTCCTTGTGAGGTACAATAGTTTAATTTAAATTCTGTGGAGGCTTTAAAAAATGTTACTTTTTCTCTCATCCTCTAAGTTCTTCTAAATGGGCTAAAAATCAAATTAACAGAGACATTAACAGAAGCAAGGCAAATTTTAATGCATGTGCATGGGAAATTTACAAATGCATGAATATGCCAAAGGCAGTGAGGCAACATCGGATATACATGACACTGGGACAAAGGAGAGAAGAGGAGACGGGGTATTAGATCTCAGAAGTTGAGACGAACAGAACACATATGGCCGGCAAATCCTTGCTGGTGGTGACAGAGCCCTGTCTGGAGCCTTCCTATTTCCCATACTTAATTCGAATTAGGCTAAGGTGAGCATCCTGAAAGTTTCCTTCCTGAAGCAGGTTTTTCAGTCTAAATCTCTTGAGCAGAAAAGAGGGAAAGCCCAAAGGTTCTTTCTGAGTCTTTTGTATAATAACCAGCTTAAAATCAAAATCCCAAAAGGCGGCTCCAGGGTGGCAAAACCGGTCCCTTCACCACCAGACACGTTTGCCTCTTGTTTCTCATTGAGGAATAACAAATACGTTTTCTTTTGTTTTGTTTTTTTAAGGAAAACTACGTGACCACCATGTAGATTTCCTTCATTCAAGCACAAAAGTATTATTCAGATAGAAGTTACTCTTCTGCTGTTCTTTCTTCCCCATTTCCTATCTCTTTAACATTTTATCCCCTGGGGAAAGAATTAAGATTAGATGTAACCCTAGTGCAGTGACCCTTATTAACACTCTAATATTAGAGTTGACTCAGCTTTAAACTATTGCATCTTTGGATGAAGATTCCTCATTCTGCCCTCAGCCACATTTTAAATTATGAAAAATAATACCTCATCTGCTTTAATTAAATTTATATTTGAAAGATAAAAAAAGCAAAGTGTACCTTACATGGAGTTTTATTTATTCTGTTTTATTGTCCATTAAACATACCTTGCTTTGCCTGGTGAAAGGCTAACATAATTTCTTTTTCAAGGAGATTCATAATAAAATTATAGAACAGTGATCTGTCGACTGGTGTGCCACAAAATATTTTAAACCATGCAGTATTTGATATTGAGTCAAGAGCACTGACATCTTTTTACTTAGAATGTTACATTAAGAACATGACAACAGCCAATCCTACAATAGCTTTTTGGTGTGAATAAATCAAAATTACACCTATTTGTTTGTCAAATTGGCAAAAATATAACCTTTTTTGGTGTCCCACAGAATTTTCATAATTAGTTTATGTGTGCCATAAGATGAAAGAGGTTGAAAATTGCCATTCCAGAACAACATCCTGATTAGTAATGAGGCTGTGGTTAGGGTTCACAAACAATATTGCCTTGGGAGAAATTTCTGTCTTCTTTTTTAAAATGGAACATTCAGATGAGATAGACTTGCTTCTTTGAAAAAAATACCCATCAAAGCTTCCCTGGCTGAAGCTTATCCCCTGCTGTGTCTTTATTGATCCTTTCAAGCTTCGCATTCGTGGTGGATACATTGTAGGTATTAATGAGAATGGACAGGCAGTCTGAAAAAGTTCCATTTTTGAGAAAAGTCTTGAGCTAATCAATTCACCAGATAGAGAAGTGTTACATTTCCATAATGGCTTAATGTGAAATGAGACATTTAAGAAGAAGTACTAAGATACACACAGACAAAATAAAGTTGAATATACATTTTTAAAAGAAGCTTAATGCATGAAACAAGATTTATGAATTAAATAATTGAGATAAATATCTTGTATCTCCAATACAAGAAAAGCTTTGATGGGACATTTTTTGTACAAGGGGGTAAGGAAAAAAGACACTCATAAAATTACTTAAACTATTAAAACGCACAATTTTTCAAGAAAACAATTTGATATTACATACATAAAACTAAGGTTTCCACTTCTGAGGTTCATTTTAAGAAGATAGACATGTAGGCACACTGATGCTGACATAGTGAAAACCTGCTTATCATATGAAAAACTGGAAATTTAAATGCTTAATATCAAGGTGTTAGGTATACTATTGCATGTGCACAACTATGGAATATTATACAGCAACATTGGTGTGAATGTATCAACCTAGAAAGACAGTATATTAACTAGTGGAAGACTCTAGCTATTATTAACATTTTCAAAGTATATGTCTGTTTTGGAACGAATGTATTTATTTATTTAATTGCATGTACATATACACATACACACATAAAAGAGTCTGAGAAGTCACACAGTACATGATGACAATGGAAATAAACAGCTGGTGGAATTGTTGTCTTTTTTTGTTTGGCTTAACTATTTTAATTTTTTCAAACAAATGGGGTTTTCATGCATACTAAATAATAAAAGTGATACCCACTACCCCAGGGTAGAAGCAGCTGCAGATTTCAGCTTACCTCAACAAACACTTTATATATTTAAGTGCTTAGTTGCCTGTGGAAATCAGCCTTTTCCACAGTGTCACAAGGAACGCATTCCAAGGATCCACGCACAGGAGATTGTGATGTGGTAAAATTAATTTGCATAGAAAAAGACCACTGGGTTTCCAAAGTCCCATCTCTGCCCATCCCACCATGGAAAAAGTACAACTGTGTCCTCAGTAGGGCCAAAACAAAGGCCAAGATCCAAAGTTTCGCTTCATATTAAATCTTAGCCTTTTGGGGCTCACACCATCTGCTGTGGGCCCGGTAGCTGCCATATCTGCATGGTTGCTGCTCCTAGGTGAGAGATGCGCAAATGAACAGTTACCCAACCTGGGGAGAGAGAGAGAGAGAGAGAGGGAGAGAGAGAGAGAGAGAGAGAGAGAGAGAGAGAGAGAGAGAGAGAAAGCCATCGCTTCTTTGTGCCCTTGGGACTATATTATTAGCTTGGGTTTGGGATAGACCAGGTGCTTGTTTCAAAATAACCAATCAACTTCCCAAGCTTTTGCAGGTTTTTAGTAGGTCCACCCCCTAGTTAGATTGACAGGCTTCTCTGGTGAAACACTTTCCCCTGTCCTCCACGACAATCCCATACTGGATGAGGGAAGGTAGGAGTTGTAATCCCCTTGGCAAAGACTCCAGTCCCCTGAAGTGTGTGAAGCGGTAGCTCTCTGGTGAAGCAAACAGGCTCATGTTCCCCAGTTTATTAAACTCAATATCCAACTCCCTTTGCTCTCTTTCTTATTAATAACTAGTTAACTATCTGTGGCAACAGCTCTAATTCTCCTAATGACCACATGTAAGAGATGAGGAAACTGAGGATAACACTGATATTAACAATCTTTCTTCATGTCACCAAGTCAGTAAATCACCTGAGCCAGGATTAAAATTTTGAAGTTTTGTACACTGCTGTAACTATGGAAGAGCATACGGAGGTTTATCAAAAAAAATAACAGAACTACAATATGATCCAGCAATCTCACTTCTGGGTGTATAGTCAAAAGAACTGAAATCAGGATCTTGAAAAAATATTTGTATTTTCATGTTCACTGCAGCATTATTCACCATAGCCAAAACATGGAAGCAAACTAAATGTTACTGAATGATGAGCAGATAAAGGAAATGTCATATATACATACAATAGAATACCATTCAGCTTTAAAAAAGAAGGAAATCCTGTCATGTCTAACAATATGAATGAACCTGGAAGCCATTAAGCTAAGTGAAATAAGCCAGCCACAAAAGGACAAATAATACGTGATTTGACTTGCAGTACCTAAAATAGTCAAGCTCCAAGAATTGGAGAGTATAAAGGTGGTTTCTGAGGGCTGACAGGAGGGGAAATAAAGAGTCGTTGTTCAGTGGGTGTACAGTTTTAGTCATGCATGATGAGTAAGTTGTGGAGATCTGATGCACAACTTAGTGCCTATGTTTAACAATACTGTATTGTGCACTTAAATTTTTGTTAAGAGGGTAGCTGTCATGTTAAATGCTGTACCATAATAAAACCTTTATTTTGTTCTTAAAAACAAAAACCATGTCTGCCTAGCTCTGAAATAAGTGACCCTTTTAGTAGAATATTTAAACAGTTTCCTTCAACAAATAAACCAAGGTCTGACTGTATCGACTTCACAGACCTATGAATATTGACAATATCAAACTGTGTTCTTTCCTGATATTCTCTGTGAGATGCCTTTTCTGCTCCTCAGTGCTACAAGGGTATTCTGGCATTGCAAAACCCTTCTCTGAGACTACCCTTTCCTGTGTCCCTCTAGGCAGCAACCTGTCTCCCTGATTCTGTCAATAGACATGTTTTTGTGGCCATTAGCTATTGCTCAGAGAAAACAGCTTATGATTTAAGAACTATATCTTTGTTATTCTCTCCCTTTGCAATGAAATCCTTACCTATACAATGCTCCTGCTTCGCGAGGAGGTCATTTTACAGACAATTTCACTGCAAGTCTACAGTGAGGTCCAGATAGGCCACGATTTTAGGATTTGCCCATCATTTTTTTAAATGAACTTGTCTTAAAGAATTATTTGACACGTATAAAGAACCCAAAGGCATGGATAGTAGGGTGGGGATTGACTGTGGAAGTGCAGAGGAAAGGCAAGGGAGAGCAACAGGGGAAAAGTGGGACAACTGTAATTGAACAGCAATAAAAAAATTAAAAGAAGAATTATTTGAAACATTTTAATTTTTATTCATTTATATTTTCTTTTTTTCAGTGTTGTTCAAATACAGCTGTCCCCATTTTTCCTCCATTACTCTGCCCTGCCCTACCCACCCCCACCTCCCACACTCAATCCTTCCCCCATTGTCCTAGTCCATGGGTCCTTTCTTCACGTTCCTTGATGACCATTCCCCTTTGCCCTGTTATCCCCCTTCCTCTGCCTCTCTGGTCACTATCAGTTTGTTCTTTATTTCCATCTCTGGTTTTATTTTGCTAACTTGTTTCTTTGGTTGATTAGGTTCCACTTATAGGTGAGATCATATGGTATTTGTCCTTCACCACCTGGCTTATTTCACTTAGCATAATGCTCTCCAGTTCCATCCATGCTGTTGCGAAGGGTAAGAGTTCCTTCTTCTTATCTGCTTCATAGTATTTAATTGTGTAAATGTACCACAGGTTTTTGATCCACTCATTTACTGATGGGCACTTAGGCTGTTGTATAGCCACTTGGCTACTGTATATAGTGCTGCTATGAACATTGGGGTGCACAGGTTCTTTAGAACTGATGTTTCAGGATTCTTAGGGTATAATCCCAGCAGTGGAATTACCAGGTCAAAAAAAAGTTGTATTTTTAGTTTTTTGAGGAAATTCCATACTGTTTTCCACAGTGGCTGCACCAGTCTGCATTCCCACCAACATTGTACTAGGGTTCCCTTTTCTCCACACTTTTGCCAGTACCTAATGTCTGTTGACTTGGTTATGATGGCCATTCTGACTGGTGTGAAGTGGTATCTCATTGTGCTTTTAATTTGCATCTCTCTGATGGCTAGTGATGCTGAGCATCCTTTTATATGTCTCTGAGCCCTCTGTATGTCCTCCTTGGAGAAGTGTCTGCTCAGGTCCTTTGCCCAATTTTTAATTGGGTTGTCTGTCTTCCTGGTGTGGAGTCATATGAGTTCTTTATATATTTTGGATATCAAACCTATGTCTAAGGTGTCATTGGCAAATATATTTTCCCATACATTTAGTTCCCTTTACATTTTGCTGATGTTTTCTTTAGCCATGCAGAAGCTTTTTAATTTGATGAAGCCCCATTTGTTTATTCTTTTCTTTATGTCCCTTGCTCTAGGAGACATATCAGTGAAAATATTGCTGCATGGAATATCTGAAATTGTCTTGCCTATGTTCTCCTCTAGGACTTTTATAGTGTTGTGATTTACACTTAAGTCTTTTACCCACTGAAACATTTTAATAAGTAGAGAGAAATTGAGTTATTATGCAAAAACTTAAGAAATCTACATATTATTTTATCTGGCTTGAAAATGCATTCTACATTTTTTCACTTCCTCAGGGAAGTTATCATTTTCCCCAACCTGTTCAGCTGATACTAACATCAAAACTTTTATCCTGATTAGCTGGAGAAGGTGACTTAGAACTTATGAAATAATGAATGATAAAAATACCACCAGAAGCTAAAGCTACTATGAATAATTCATGGGTAACTAGTAATCCTATAAACACATCATTTCCACCACATGACTCAAAATTTACTTCTGAACAAAATCAATAAAGTTGATTAAATTTTATTGGAAAAATATTGGTTAATATTTTATTTAGACTAAAGTACAAATCCCATGTAAATTCGGGTTTTCAATTTTAAACCATATATAATATTTCATGAAAATCATTTGATTCCTTCTACTGATACTTTAGCATGGAGAGAGGGGTGGGGGAGGAAGGAGACAGAAGGGTGAGCACACCAGCAAAAGGAAGAATGTATTGTGTTTCCACAGGCAAGGGAAAGCCATTACTTCTCACAACCCTCCCAACCACCTCTACCCCTTAAGCATAACCAATTAGGTTTCAGGCACTCTGAGGATGATGAGTGCGAGAACCTAGGGCCTAAGAGATTGACAGCAGTAAAGAGTGGGAAGAAAGAATATTGGAAACCCTGAAGGTGGGATGGGTCCTGGGCCCTGCCTGTGTGCTGTGCCCCAGAGGGGATCTCTGGGAGAAGACCCTGGACCCTCAACCACAGTCTAAGGGACACTAGCCAGGGTCTCTTTGGACAATCTAGGCTCAGTGGACTGGACTGGCAGGAATGATGCCCATTATTGGGGGACCTGGAGTCCACCACCTGGCAGTGTAGAAGATGCCACTGAGCAGCAGTATCAGGTGACAAAAGGCATGACAGCCAAACGGACACTTACTGTGTGTGGAACTGTATAGGTTTTCCTATTAGTCTGAGTCCCTGAAGTCTGAGGTTAAAATTTAAATAGAGTTGATTTAAAATCACCACCAGTTCTAACTATACTATTTAATTCTGTGACTGCATAGAAAATATTGTCAGTAAAATTATTTTTACTAGAATAGTCACTGAAATAATTTTAATATACACTTACTAAAAAGAAAACGGTTGACCTTGTGTCTAAATAGCCACGTTTAAA
>VMDR010037047.1:0-10340 GCA_007922815.1 Macrotus californicus | reverse complement strand
AAAAGAGAGTTCGTTTGTATCAACGTATCTGAATAGCCAATTACACATGTGAGTATATTTTGCATACCTGAACAACTCTCTGTGTAAGACTGATATTTAAAATCCTGTATGGACTTGGGATAGCTAGCCAATGACTGAATATTACTTCAACTGCAACTCCAAAATTTCAGGCATTAGAATCTCCTGAGGTAATAACTTCCCAACTCAGAAAAGATTTGTCATACTTGATAAAATAAAAGAAGCAGATGATAACTCATTTGAATGGAAACTATTCTTTGTCTGCTTGCATAAAATAAGGAGAAACAGAACCCCTCCCTTGAAAGAGAAAAATCATTTTAATACCACCTGAGTTTTTCTTAACTGTAACATGCATTGACTAAGTTACAAAACTAAACAAATGAATAAATAAAAAATCAGAAACTTTGCAGCAGTAACATAGAGAAACTTACAACTTGTTCCCAAACTTTCCTCTTTTTCTTCTTATGCCTTTTAACAACAAGGCATATTAGTCACTTACCTAGTAACTTCTCTTATTGCTAAAAAGGACAATTCATAAGTACCTAAAAAATAAAAGTAAATTTAAGCCTTTTCTTTCTGCAAATTTTGAACTGAATGCTCTTTCTCCATCACCTACTTATTTTGAACATGCCCCTGGTAAAGACTTAGTATCCTCCCTCAAAGAAGAAACTCCCTCTCTTTGTGCACTTCCTTCATTCTGAAAATGGAAGTTTACATGGGTAGCTGGCTCTTCAGAGTTTCAACCATGTTTCATTCATTTTAGGGTACTGGCCCATTTTATCATTTAAAATAGTTGTGCAAAAATGCTGATGGAATACTGAAGACTAAGAAAACCATGACATAAAAGACTCAAGGTTTTTATTGTCCAGATAATTCTAAGTATTTGAAAACTCATGACTCACCTTAAAATGAAAATCAAGACTTGTTGTCATTCCTATAAGTGTTAAGTATATTTGTCCATCTATGAGTGCATGGATGGATTAGGGAGGGTACATTTTCTAATAGGAAGACTTCCAGCAAAATATTAGTATGTCCATTATTACCTCCATTATCCCATTAAGTTTCATCTAGAAAACAATAAACAATAGAAAGAAATAATTACTGAAAACCAGTATTATTATAGATGGGTGGAAACATTTGTTGGAAAAAAAATAGAATTGATTGGTACTAGCACCAAGCAATTTCTCCAGAGTTCTTTCTTATTGAGGAGAGGGAAACCCTAACCCTGTGCTGTTGTATCTTCAGTAGGTCATATCCTAACAGCAATTTAATTTTTATATTCACACAGTGATGAATGGGAAGGAATTTCTTACTCTATTAGATATTTAAACCCAAGAGAAGATCTATTTCATATTCTTGAGTCAAAGTGCAGATATCTGATGCATCTGTAGAGACCAGGAAAAAAAAAGTAGTCCATAGCAATAATTGTGTTTTTCATTCCGTTATTCCTCTATGAATACTTTCCAATGAATTTCCCCTCTGGATTTGTCTACCTGCTAGAGTTCAAACACCTCTTTAAGCAAAGTGGCAATAAAAAGCTTTAATAAGTGCAAGCCTTGCGGAGTGAGGAATCATTAGTGTAGAGGTGCAGAAAAACACACTTTCTTATTTGTAGGAAAGTGTTAGGAGAGCAGAGTGTGGAAATAAGAGTCATCAAAATGCAAATATAATAATCTATTTAAATAAACAAATCTCACACTACTATTGTGTACTAAATCCTCTTTCCCCTAATCTCCCCTGAAGTAGAATTTTTATTTCTTTTTCTGTCCCAGTCTGAATTGTTGTTTACTTTCGACCCTGTTGGAATACTCCCACATTAGCAAGGTTCACACTGAATAAAATGAAGAATTTTGATTCTCTAAAGGTGATAATTTCTGTAGATGCCTGTTTAAAAGAGGGCAGGAATTTCCTCTTACTATCGGCCATCTTAATGCTATAACTATCTTAAGTAGTTGTAGAGGAAAAGAAAAACTATGGCACTTGGGACTACAGAGTTTCAGAAAATTATTTTTTCTACTCACCCAGGTCAGGGGCCACCGAGCTGAGAAATATAATTGAAATGATGCCTCTAAATCATTCTCAATAAAATAAATAAAACAAAACAAAACAACTTCCCTAATCAAACAACTAGCAATATTTTGCCACCTTAATATCAAGTTAATTCTTAATTAGACATAAATGGCAGGTGCACTGAAAATGATGCGCACATCATAGCCCACACAGCCAGCCATCAGAAATTCTGTTAGGAGTCTTGTGTTGTTAAGACCGTATCATAATGTGACCCATCAAATTAGGTGGTTGTGAGAGCCAATCATAATGTCCACATAAAGAGACCCCATTGATCCCATCAAAGCAAGGAACAGAAAGGTCTGAAAGTAAACAATGGAGTTTAAGAAAAGCTTGAAATGTTCTTTTAAAACATCTTATTCACCCCTGAGATCATGTGTCTAGGTGCGTATATTAGGAGTTAATTTAAGAAAAGAGTGGAAGTAGAATTACCTATTTGAGAAGAAATAATACTCACACATATAACTTATGGAAGTCCATAAACTTTTTCTTATAGTCGAATGATATTTCTCGTTGCTCAATTTGCAACATGCACTATTCTTTATTTTTGTAGGTGAGTGTAATATTGAGAAACGGGGCAGATAGGTAGATTAAAGTTTGAAAGTGACACTCTTCTCAATTTTTATGCTTTGAGTTAATTAGAACACCACATCATAAAGGCCAAAATCACGAATTGAATTTCCATTTAATTTTTTATTTATTTTTTGCTGCTGAGCCATTGATTATACCCACTTACAAGTCTAAATGTCGTAAATATTGTTCAAGGGTGACTAACCCACAAAGTGCATTTGAACAAATACAATCCAGAGTCCCTCTCTGACAACCTGATAGTGGGACAGCACTACCAATTAAATACGTATTATTTATTGTAATAACTATTATCTACTGAGTACTTACAATGTGTCAGGCACTGTGCAAAGCACTTCTTATTCTCAAAATAATTCTCTTGTGTAGGTATTTAAATGATTTTTCCAATTTACGGAAGAAGAAACTGAGGTTAGAAATATTTTTAAATTTCAGTAATCTTGTAAAACTGCTCAGTGAAAGAGCTAGGATGTGGATGTCTGGTGGTTGATATGAACCCAACCTTTTAATTAGAACTCTGTAGCTAATGCTACCAAAAGCAAATCTATAAACAAGAAAATTTTGATCGTGCTATCAAACGATATTTAAGGGTGAATGAAATGATAAAATATTAAAAATGAATCGGACATGTGAACGGCTGTTATCTCCCAGAAATTAAATTCTGCTGCAAATACAGGCTCTAAAATATAGTGGTTTAAGTGAGATAGTTTTTATTTATTTTTTGCTTTCTTATATTTAAAAAAAGTGCAGAAGTAGCCAGTCCAGGGTATACATGGAGGCTCTCCTGGCTGAGCCCCACAGATGTCCTAAGCTCCTGTGGTCTTTTCTCTCCATTGTGTTTGAAGCGTCTGGCTTTCGTACTTAATCTGTGGCTGCAACATGGCTGCTGAGGCCCGAGCAACTTCAGCCGTATTACAAGCAAGAAGAAGATTTAGAAACGAAGAAGAAATAGATGGACTAAAGCTACTTGCCAATTGAGTGAGATACCTTCATACGGAATTATCTTGGAATCCCCAATCAAAATTTCCACCGTAATTATACAATTAAGAAATTAGTCACCTGGCCACCCTTATCTACAGGGACAGGTGTCAAATGAAAATTTTCAGCTGGGCATGTTGCTATTCACTTGCTTCTCTCCCCCCTCTCCAAAAAATTGTGTTGGAAAACAGGGAAGAGCAAATGTATATCTTGTAAACAACCAATAAACTCTCCCAAATGGCTAAACATATGAAAATTCTATTTAAATATGTATGCATCTATGGATATCTGTATGTTTCATGTCTTTCTTTTTCCTTAAGCAAGACCCAGCAAATATTTTTATTTCCTTGTATTTCAAATTCAGAGTAAAGAAAGCATGATTATACCTATTCCTAATAAGAAAAAAACCTATAAGGGCTACCTTATGTCCAGATAAAGGCAATTTTTCGCCAAAGCCACCAGTCCTTGATTTCTCCAGCAAAGACCTGTCTGACTAGAAAGTCGGAAGGACATAGGTAACGTCAGTCCAGTGTGGTATCTCAGAGCAAAGGACACACTAGCCTTTTAATTTTGTTATTATTAGTAGTAGTATTTAAATTTGGTGAGGGATTACTAAATTGAAATAAAGTAAACATGTTTAATTCACAGTACAGTCAGCACATCATTCTACCTTTGACTTCGTAAAACTATTACTGTGATTTTTGTCAAGGCACACAAAGCTAACCACTACAGGTCACTTCTGCTGCTTTGGTTTTTGGAGAGGTTAACTCTGGGCAACTTGAGCAAACAGAAAGTTTGAGCTTAAGTAAAGGGAGCGCCAAGAAAACAAGTTTGGAAAGTACTAAGGGACAGTTTTTTAAGATGAAACCAGCTGTATGGTTTCCAATCTTTTAGTCCCACGTGGAAGTTTCAGTTCCAGACAGAGAGATGCCAGGTAGTTCATTAAGCAGAACTCTGGGTGGGACAGTCCCTTGGACTGGCAGAAGGACCAGAATGTAATCAGTGGAACAAGGTGGATCTCCACTGCAATTCACAGTGCTTTTTCCAAGGTGGCAAAATCAACTAATGGTCCGTATACTTCTGAGGGTTTTGTTTCTCTGAGCCAGCATACTAAAGTATCAGGGACTCGAAACTATCAGGAATATTTGGAAACACAATAATGCTTGGGCCCATTGTAAGGAGGAGGCTGTCCTTACAGCTTCCTTTAAAGTTTCAACACCAGGTGCTGTGGAAACTTCATTTGTCTTATTCTGTCAAGACGAAGGTCACAGTTTTATGACCATTGATGTGTCACTCTATTTTCCTCCTAATTCCTTGTATATTTTCAGGCACTGTGCCCAAAATGAAAACACTCCCTTTGTTTTCCTATGGGATCCCACGCAACACAACAGTGGCTAACTAAGGAGCCAAATGATTTTTTCCTGCCTTTGGTTCGGCACCCAACACTGTTTCATCTCTACAGAAGCAGTTGCGATCAAGATTGCTTTTTGATCCATACATTTATTTTCCTATTTTCTTCTTGGTATTGTTTTTGTTTTTCTTCAAACTCACCGATATAATACAGATTTTCAAATTCACCTCCAAAAGGAGGGGAGGCCAATGTGCTTTTTGTAAAAGCTGGGTGGCCATCCACATTTACATGTCAATTCCTTTATTTGAAGTTTTTATCTCATCCGGGAGAGCTAAACAGAAACAATGTGACCCACCGTACTTTTCTTTTTATAATTCTTATGTTTTTCAGCTCACACAGCCTGATGATTTCAAGTACATCTCTTGCTTTTATCAACCACTTCAGATATATTTTTCCTATAAGAAGGTTTCATAACTTCAGGGCCTATTATTACAAACTTAGGGAAATCATGAGGAAGACCCAAAAGTTAACTTTCAGTGACTTAGCTTTGCTGGTAGAAAGCAGTAGCAGTTGACTTTGGACCTGGAACAGGTTAAAGAACCAGTGATTGTTAAGAAATTATGTTAAGGAGATGTTCAAATGCATTCATAGGCGATGATGAATACACAGTTGAACAGGGCATGCAATAACTTCATCAACATTTTTCATTAATACATCTGCTATCTTTTTTTATATTAATGTCTTTTTTTTTCAGGATGTTGATTCCAGTAGTGTCATTGCCATAGTCCTCACAGGATGACTGATAAAGTGCTCCTCTAGATGAACATTTTTTATTCACTTCTCTTATAAAGTAAATCCTAAATTATCAGGAAAATGAGCTAAAATACATTCCTGCTAAATTCTTTTTGAACTGTCTTTTCTTTGAAAAATTCATATAATGTCTTCTTAAAAGACTTATGAAAATACAGTCAGTGAATTACTTTCATGCTCTGCAGACAGATGATTATATAACCCAAGACTAAACCTAAACAGTTACGGTTAGTTGGCTCCCAGTTTGAGTGAGGTCATAACTCCAAACAATTTTCTTAAACTTTATCATCAATAATACTTCAAAATTAAGGACTGAGACTTCTTATAAAAAAGACCACAGTTTATGGGGAAAATACCATACAATAAAACTGTATACATTTGTATACTTCCTTAGTGGTAGGAACATATGATTAGTTTATAAAGGCACTTACTTGACCCATGGGCTTTGAGAAAGCTGCGAAGCAGACATTTGAAATGAAAAATGTTACTGTGATAGACTATGGCCTGGGTGGTTCGAGGAGGAGCTACTATAAGAAGAGGGCAGTAATGAGGTAATAGCATAAATATTTACATGTGTAATCAATAGGGTAAGTCCCTTCTCCAATGAGTAGCTAACTAAAATGTTCTTACACACTTAGTTTGGAAGAGCCATTTCTGGAGAGGTAAAGTCATACCCATTCTCTGATAGACCTGTTTCTGAAGAAGTGTTCTTGTGTATTATCCTCTTATTTGGTTTTCCTCAGATTCAGTGTTATCTGTTGACTGTCTTCATAATACATGTATGTGATTAAAGCTGCATGCCTGTGCATGTGTGTTTGGTGTGTGTGTATTTTAAGGACTGAGTAAAGTCTCCTAAATCCAGTGTCAGCAGAGCCACATCTTAACTTTCATCAGAAGTTCAGAAGTGATGCAGAACCTTGATGAGCATGTTGAAAACGGTGGAGATAGAGAAGCTCCCCGTGCAGATTAATCCCGTGCACAGCTGGGGCTGGGAAGGCAAGCCCATTCTGGGGAATGAAGAATGGCTGATCAGGGGTGGAGCTGCCCGCCCCCCTCTCCACAATGTACTAATCCTCAATTTGGCACTGCTTGAAAAGAAAAGAAATCTAAATTGAGGCCAGCTGATTTCTTACTGAATCAGCCAGCTGGATGTGGAGCCAATTTCCACAGCTTCCACGCTGTGGTAGCCAGGAAATATTTTAATTGAAAGAACTCTATGTTGACAAATACCAAAGACAGCCTATTTATAACTTTTAAGCAATATTTATGGAATTCCCTGATTTAATAACATTTCCCTTTAAACTCAATTGCAAAATAGAAAAATTGTTAGGCAGAGCCAAAGCTAAATGATGTGGAAGAATAATAAGCAAAACCAGGGAAAAGGAAAAGGAAATAACTAGTAAATGTTGTACACAAATCAATAGACACATGTAACTGAAGCCAATAATATAAATATATTCAACAAAAATAGTTTCAAGTTGTGGTTATTGAAAACAATATAATTTAGAATGTTTAGTATTCTAACATCAGTGGTGCTGTGTTGTGAGGTACATAGTCTGAAAAAGTATGTCTAAACTGTGTATTAGGTGGGGAATTTTGCTAGTTGAACTAATTAGGCTCATTTATTCCCCTTTTAAGATGAAACTTGTGCTTAAAATGATATTAAAACACAAACAAAATCCAGACTTTCTTGCTTCTTTGATGCAGTGATTTTTTTCAAAACCTTGGTGCCATAATCAAGGTGCCAACCTTGATTATAAGGATGATATAGTATTATATTCTTTAAAAGTTAGCCTCTCATTTCTTAAAAATTATGGCAGTTTATTTACTTTGTTCCACAATTAATGATATTTGCCCTTTGCTGTTATTTTCCATTAATAAATTTTTAATGTCTTGCCTTTAAATGTTACATCTTCTTTATATAAATCTACTTTATCCTTCAATAACTCAACATTTGGTAATATTTAATGTGATGCACACAGTGATTTTTTCCCTACAATCAGGAATATTATTACAAAGCTACTTTCTGCAGCTGAAGAGGAGTGAGAAATTGGAAAGTAAAAATTGTGTTTGGAACACGGTTCATTTTATGTTCAAATGGCAGCAAAGTCCAAAATTGATGATTTATGCAGCTCCAGGTATCTGCCAATTACTAATGCGATCACACAATGAATTAAAAGTTGGGAAGATGCTATTGCTGAATTCACTTGTTTGGGAAGCTGCTGTTGTTTTTTCCATTACTGTTACTGGCGATGGAGAATTCTCCAGTGCGGCTGTGCTGCTGGCAGTGGTGTGCTGTGAGGCAGCTCTCCCTAGTGGCCACTGTACTGTAGCCAGGCTGGTCTGTGCCTCCAGTGCAGAACTTACCCATGGAATTCCTGGATATAGTTTGATCTGTATAGATAAATAAATATAAAGAAGCTAGGTATCCCATGTGTACATTTTAAGAATATTGTCATCTCCAATGATAAGTTGATTTTGGAGTGGGGGTGTTGAAAATCCAGCGTTATACGTCTCTTTCAAAATAGAGCAATTACCTGTGAGCACCATCACTTTCCAAATTAGTTTATCTTTATGGAGGTAAATAATAAGATGTGATAGGAGAAATATTTTAGTTCATTTATGGGAGACATAGAGGGATATTTGAGTTCATGGAATCTGATATAAAACATGCACAAATAAAACCCAAGTGCAAATTTTTAAAGAAATTTGGCAGAGAACTATTGAAAATTATTTAATATTAGAGGGATAGGCCTGCCACAGAATTTTAAAAGTAATCATATTGGGGAGATAGATGCACCTCATTACTCACTTTCCATTTTTATGAAAGGTTCATCCACGTGTGCAATGATGCATTTATAGGTTTACACCCTCTTTTTAAAAAAGGCATTTTGCATTTAAATTGCCTTTCCTGTTCCTAAAGCAGCTCTAAGGACGAGTGAGCCTTAAAACAACAATATGTAATAAAAACAGAACACTATTGGACATAGTTTGAAACAGTATATTATGTCCTTATTTCTCATAATTAGTTTATTAGATTGTTTGCATTTGATTCCATGAAGTTGTGAGGTAATTAGTATAAGGCAAACAATCCCTTTATAGTCTTTGAGGCAAAGGGATGAATAATTGTGTCATTTCTAGGGACATAGTCAGCTGGTGAGGGGAGCAAATAGGCACATCATCTATGCTAGGTCTTCAGCTCTTCTCATTTAAGCAGTGAAGAAAGATCAAAAGACAGAAGAAAAACAGAATTATTCCATGTACAACCCTCAATACCCTTCTGTTTTTCTCCATTTCTGGAATACCGTAACCTTTTTTTCTGAGCAGGTATACTCAAAGTAATTTTCCAGCTTTTTTCCCATACTGTTGTCAAGAGAAATATAATGTCTTAATGTTATGTGGGGGTTGGAGATTCTTTATGGGCCCCAAAGACTATCAAATAATGTTCAAATGGTAGCCCATGTGCTTATTGGCTAGGTGACTGTCTAAATGAATGAATAAATTAACACTTATGCGAGAAAAGGAGAAACTCTCTTTTGCCGTCTGCCTCTGCATCTATGTAGGGTTTTTTGGTCTCAGCTTCAGTGAAAGAACAGATTAGAAGACTCGGGTTCAGCACAAAAGCTGTAGCCTCTACTTCAAAGTAATACAGGAGCCTCAAACTAGCATATCATTAAAAAAAAAAAAAAACTACAGGAAACATAAAATTCATCTTGGAAAATGCTCATTCATGTATTTATAAATCCTGGACCAGCAAATGTCTACTAAGAAAGAAAATTGAGAGAGAGAGAGAGATTGGGAGGAGAGACAGAAAGATTTTGGAAAAAGGAAAGCACAGCTCTCACTGGCCTGCGGTGGGTTACCTGAAACCTAAACCCTCCACAAATCCTGAGGTTGTAATTATCAGGTGGAAAAACTGAAAACAGAATGAAACAGCAGCAACCAAAACAGAGGAGTCAGGAGTCGTGTTATTAGCTTAGAAAGGCCGGGGTGACTGTGGTGCTGCCACTCCATAAAAGGGGAATTTTCTTTTTCTTCCTCTATCTGCGATACGTGGGCTGGAAACTGCAGAATAGCTGCATGGAATGAATGCATGTTATATGCAAGAAAAGGGGGATACATGATGTCCTGCCTAGATAGAGTTACAGTTGTTACTGCCGTCACAAGGAAGACTTCATCTTCTGTTCACGTGGCACTCACTTTTCAGAGGCCATATCAACATGACATCCAAAATGGAGAGAATCAGGAGATGGTCCCCCTGTTCATGAAGGTCTGTGCTCCTCACTTTCACTTAGGTGTGTTTAGGCTGATGTTTAAAAAGTTACTATCTTATCATTGTATTACATTTCAGTGTTTTATATACTGAAATCTGTTCAATATTATTATCAATGCATATTTTCTGATTTACTTTTTAATATTTTGCATATGAGAAGTAATACAAGTGAGTTTTATTTTCACTATACATGCAGCTTATTATTGAATGATTTTCTTATTGCTTTTTTTCAGAAAATTTAGTCTTATGGATTGTGTC
>VMDR010037046.1:0-10340 GCA_007922815.1 Macrotus californicus | reverse complement strand
ATAAGAGAGTAGGAGGGCATAACTCATACATGCAAAATATGAGACGTTTCTGTGAATGGTCATATTTGTTATGAGGCCACAGAAATGGACCCCATAGTTCCCTGGCAATCTTTAGCTAGGGTAAGGGAGATGGTTTGCTGGTATTTAACCACACTAAAATATTGCCTCAGGAGATTTTGTTTTTGAGAATTGTAAGAGATTCAGCCATATTGTGGTCTGTGATTTGAACGAGCTGCCCCTAGAATGAGCTCTAGAAATATCACAGCTGGATTGTGTTCTGGCCACACTACTGATAGGGAGAGATAAAGTGCCTTGAGTACCACAGAGGAGGCCCTTCAGATGACACTATTTTACTGGTGAAAAATATAAACACATTTTTTGCCCAAATTTCTCTTATGAGCAACAAAAATTTGCTGAGGGAACAGAAGTAATCTAGAGAGAATTGTGAAATGATGAGAGATTCAGATTACCCACGATTTGCCTTTGAGCCAAAACAAATGCAATATTTTGAAGCTCTTTCCCATAGGTATCCAAGGGAAAAGGGGAATTTTCACTGTAATACAAACACTTTCTTTATGATAAAAGAAAACATTATTAATCTGTATCTCTGGAGTATTTACATGAGATGAGCATACTAGTGAATTATTATTTTTTTAACCTAAAACAACTCTTAACTGCATACCTGGTATCTGGTTTTCTAATTAGTTATAGTAAGTAAACCAGTAACTTAGCCAGACTCTTCCATCCAAGGATTATTATTTTTAAATCTTTTTATTTAATCTTTATTGTATTTTTTCCATTACCATTTAGTCTCCACATACCCCTGTCCCCCAGCAATCACCACACTGTTGTCAATGTCCTTGAGTCCTTACTCCTTTTTGCTCAATCCCTCCACCTCCTAACTGCTCCCCCACCCCCACTGGCTATCATCTGCTCTGGATCTATTAGCAAGAATTTCTATGCAACACTTTCTTTAAAGGATCATTTAAAAATTTAAGGCCATCAAAATAAAGCTACTAAAGTATATGGGCATTCTATGTACCAGTATAAACCTGTCTAAATAAATAATCTGCTGCTGCCATACAGGAATGTATGCAAAGTCACAAATTCCTTTACAGAGAAAAGACGCAATTATGTTTGTTGATATTATTGACATCAAACAAGTTCTATAGGTTCAAATTGTCACTCATTGACAAAATCAAAGGCAAATTCCCCTTAATGCTACAGCTACAGCAAGTATACTGTACCACACTGTATTAATTTTATCATCAAATAATAGAGTTCATCACCTCTTTTTTAGAATGCAGTATCTGAGCCTATCCCATCCCCAACTTGATTGCTAAGCCAGTGCCAAATTATATGGTTTCTGTCATATGTGGTCCACAATATCAGGTTTAAAATTTCTTTGCACTCAACGCTTATAGAAAAAAAAATTACTCTAGCTAGTTTAAACTGAAAATGAGTTAGTACAGGAATTAGGTCCTTCAAAATCATCGGAAGGACTAAAAAAATCCACCTTTATATTTAGTTTCCAGAAATGACTCCTGGAATACCCCCATAGAATTGGGCTATCAAGCAAGCTTCTATCTTTATCATGACCAGGAAAATAAAGGAATCATGTCCTATGTCCACACCTCTTATGCCAGGACATAGGGAACATGAGGCTACCACCATGCTCACTTCCAGGATCACTCTCAGTTAGACAAGATACAGGCCAGCAAACTTACCTGGCAACACCTCTGAAGTTAGGCAGCTAGGTATTATGCATACATAGGCCAGTAATCGCTGTTTCACAAAACCAAACTGGGCTCACCTGCAGAAACAGCAGTGCCAGACTACATTCCCAATACTTCCTTTGAAAGCTAAGCCTATTTGGAACCTGAGCGATAAGGGAGTCTGAGAAAAGCAGCATGTAACTTTTCAGCCTCTGCCATTCAGGTAGACATGTTCTCAGGTACTTGAAATGGACTGAAGTGAGTCAACGTGTAATATCTGCCATGGGACCTAAATGTCTATCACCAGGTAGGGAGCTAAATGAACTATGGAACTTTCATGTTAAGAAATATTAACCTGCTGTTTGAAAGAATACATACAATGAAATAGGAAAAGATCCCTATGTTAAGGTTAAATATAAAATCAAGTGTCAGAAAAATCTGTATGTGTACAAGTAAGTATAGGGGGATGTATAGTCATATTATGTAGAAGTACAATTGAATATATTTAAGTGTGTAGAAGAAGACCAGATGTTTGTATAATAAACTGTTTACAGTGTTGCTTTTGAAAAAGATGCTACAAGAGGGAAAGAATTAGCTGAAGTAAAAAGGGCACATTTTTAAAAATAACATTTCTCTATTCTTTTTTTCTTTTATTTTTTATTGTTCAAGTACAGTTTTCTGCCTTCTCCCCACCACCTCTCCCCACCACCCCAGTCCTCCCACCTCCCTCCCCTGTTTCCACACCCCTCTTGTTATATTGTCCATGTGTCTTTTATAATTGTTTCTGTAAACCCTTCATCCTTTTCCCCTATAACCCCCTCCCCTCTCCCCTCTGGTCATTGTCAGCCTGTTCTCAGTTTCAGTGTCCTTGGTTATATTTTGCTTGTCTGTTCATTTTGTTGCTTAGGTTCGTGCTAAAGGTGAGATCATATGGTATTTGTCTTTCACTGCCTGGCTTATTTCACTTAGCATAATGCTCTCCAGTTCCATACATGCTGTCACAATGGAGAGGAGCTCCTTCTTTCTTTCTGCTGCTTAGAATTCCATTGTGTAAATGTACCATAGTTTTTGATCCACTCATTTACTGATGGACACTTAGGTTGCTTCCAGCACTTGGCTGTTGTAAATTGCGCTGTTATGAACATTGGGGTGCATAGGTTCTTTTGGATTGGTGTTTTGGGCTTCTTAGGATATGATCCCAGCAGTGGAATTGCTGAGTCAAAAGGCAGTTCCATTTTTAGCTTTTTGAGGAAATTCATACTGTTTTCCACAGTGGCTGCACCAGTCTACAATCCCATCAACAGTGCACTAAGGTTCCCTTTTCTCCACAACCTCCCCAAACACTTGTTTGATGCTTTGTTTATGATGGCCATTCTGACAGGTGTGAGGTGATATCTCATTGTGGTTTTAATTTGCATCTCTCTGACAGCTAGTGATACTGAGCATCTTTTCATATGTCTCTGGACCCTCTGTATGTCCTCCATGAAAAATTGTCTGTTCAAGTTCTTTGCCCATTTTTTAATTGGGTTGCTTGTCTTCTTAGAGTGGAGTCGTGTGAGTTCTTTATACATATTTTGGAAATCAAACCCTTGCCTGAGGTATCATTGGCAAATATGTTTTCCCATACAGTTGGTTCTTTTCATTTTAATGCTGTTTTCTTTAGCCGCGCACAAGCTTTTCATTTTGATGAGATCCCATTTGTTTATTCTTTCTTTTATGACCCATGCTATATGGGACATATCAGTGAAAATATTGCTGTGTGGAATATCTGAGATTTTCCTGCCTATATTCTCTTCTAGGACTTTTATGGTGTGAGAACTTATATTTAAGTCTTTTATCCACCTTAAATTTATTTTTGTGTATGGTATAAGTTGATAATCAAGTTTCATTTTTTTGCATGTAGCTGTCCAGCTCTCCCAACACCATTTGTTGAAGAGGCTCTTTTTACTCCATTTTATGCTTCTTCCCCCTTTGTCAAATTTTAATTGACCATAGAGACTTGGGTTTATTTCTGGGCTCTCTGTTCTGTTCCATTGGTCCATGTGTCTGTTCTTATGCCAGTACCAGGCTGTTTTGATTACAGTGGCCTTGTAATACAGTTTGATATCAGGTATTGTGATCCCTCCTATTTTGCTCTTCTTTCTCAAAATTGCTGCAGCTATTTGGGGTTGTTTATGGTTCCATGTAAATTTTTGAAATGTTTGTTCTATATCTATAAAATATGCCATTGGTACTTTAATAGGTATTGCATTGAATCTATAAATTGCTTTGGGTAGTATAGCCATTTTGATGATGTTAATTCTTCTGATTCATGAACACGGTATATGTTTCCATTTGTTTGTGTCTTCCTTAATTTCTTTCTTCAGTGTTGTATAGTTTTCTGAGTACAGGTCTTTTACCTCCTTGGTTAGGTTTATTCCTAGGTACTTTATTTTTCTTGTTACTATATCAAATGGGATTTTTTTCCTGATTTCTGCTTCTGATGTTCCATTGTTTGTGTACAAAAATGCCTTTGATTTCTGAATATTGACTTTGTATCCTGCTGTTTTGCCAAATTCATTTACTAGACCAAGCAGTTTTTTGGTGGAGTCTATAGGATTTTTTATGTACACTATCATGTCATCTGCAAACAATGACAGTTTTGTTTCCTCTTTTCCAAAATGAATGCCTTTTATTTCCCTTTTTTGTCTGATTGCTGTGGCTGGGACTTCCAATACTATGTTGAACAGAAGTGGTGAAAGTGGACAACCTTGTCTTATTCCTGATCTTAGTGGGAAAGTTTTTAGTTTTTGCCCATTGAGTATGATGTTGGCTGTATGTCTCTCATATATGGCCTTTATTATGTTCAGGAATGCTCCTTCTATTCCCACATTGCTGAGTGTTTTTATTATAAATGGCTGCTGTACCTTATGAAATGCTTTTTCAGCATCTATTGATGTGATCATATGATTTTTGTCTTTCATTTTGTTTATGTGATGTATTAGGTTTATTGATTTGTGAATATTGTACCACCCTTGCATCCCTGGGATGAATCCCACTTGGTCATGGTGTATGATCTTTTTAATGTATTGCTGGATGTGGTTTGCCAATATTTTGTTGAGGGTTTTAGCGTCTATGTTCATAAATGATATTGGCCTGTAGTTTTCTTTCTTTGTTGTGTCTTTATCTGGTTTTGGAATTAGGATGATGTTGGCTTCATAAAAGGAGTTTGGGAGTCTTCTGACTTCTTGGATTTTTGGGATAGTCTATGAAGGATAGGGGTTAATTCTTCTTTAAATGCTTTGTAGAATTCTCCTGTGAAACTGTCCAGTCCAGGGCTTTTGTGTTTTGAGAGTTTTTTGATTACTGCTTTATTTTTTTCTGCTGTTACTGCTCTGTTTGGGCTTTCTGCTTCTTCTTCATTAAATTTTGGAAGATTATATTTTTCTAGGAATTTGTCCATTTCACCTAGGTTTTCAAAGTTTTTGGCACATAGTTCTTCATAGTAATTTCTTACAATCCTTTGTATTTCTGTGGTATCAGTTGTAGTCTCTCCTCTTTCATTTCTGGTTGTGTTTATTTTGGTTCTCTCTCTTTTTTTCTTGATGAGTCTGCTTAAAGGCTTGTTGATTTTGTTTATCTTTTCAAAGAACCAGCTTCTGGATTTATTGATCCTTAGAATTGTGCTTTTAGTCTCTATGTTTCTTAATTCTGCTCTGATCTTGGTTATTTCCTTCCTTCTACTTGCTCTGGGCTGTCTTTGTTGTTGTTCTTCAAGTTCTTGTAGGTGTAGGGTTTGATTGTTTATTTGAAATGTTTTTGTTTCTTTTAGGTAGGCTTGTACCACTATGAACCTCCCTCTCAGGACTGCCTTTGCTGTTTCCCATAAGTTTTGGGTTGTTGTGAGTTCATTTTCATTTGTTTCCAGAAACTTTTTGATTTCTTCCTTGATCTCCTTCTTGACCCATTCATTATTTAATAGCATACTATTCAATCTCCATGAGTTTGAGTGTTTTTGAGTTTTTTCCTTGAGGTTGATTTCTAGTTTCAGTCCCTTGTGATCAGAGAAAATGCTTGATATGATTTCAATTTTCTTGAATTTTGAATAGTTTGTTCTGTGTTCTATTATGTTGTCTATCTTTAAACATATTCCATGTGCATTTGAAAAGAATGTGTGTTTTTTCTTCTTTGGGATGAAAGGCTCTATATATATCAGTTAAGTTCATTTGATCTAGGACATTGTTCAATGCCACAATACATTGATATTTGTTTGGAAGATCTGTCCATTTTTGACAGTGTGGTGTTGAAACCCCCTACTATAATTGTGTTGCTGTCAATATCTTTCTTGAAGTCCTCCAAGATTTTCTTTATGTATTTGGATGCTCCTATGTTGCATGCATATATATTTACAATGTTTATGTCTTCTTGATGGATTCTTCTCTTGAGTATTATGAAGTGACCTTCTGGGTCTCTTTTTATGACCCTTTTTTTGAAGTCTATTTTGTCTGATATGGGTATTGCTACCTCAGCTTTTTTTCCTTGTTCATTTGCTTGGAAAATTTGTTTCCAGCCCTTTACTTTCAGTCTGTGTAGGTGTTTTGTCCTGAGGTGGGTCACTGTAGGCAGCATATGTGTGGGTAATGCTTTCTCATCCATTCAGCTATTCTATGTCTTGTGATTGGAGGATTTAATCCATTTACGTATAAGGTTATTATTGATAGGTTTTTATTCATTGCCAATTTTCTGTACCTGTGTTCCTCTCTCACTCTTTTCCTTCCTTTTCTTAAAGCAGTCCCTTTACCATCTCTTGCAGAGCTGGTTTGGTGAAGGTGTATTCTTTTAGACTTCTTTTGTCTGGGAAGCTTTTTATTTGGACTTCCATCTTAACTGAGAGCCTTGCTGGGTAAAGTAGCCTTGGTTGCAGGCCTCTGGTTTTCATTACTTGAAATATTTCTTGTCATTCTCTCCTGGCTTAGAGCATTTCCATTGAGAAGTCAGCTGTTAGCCTTTTCGGGGTTCCCTTGTATGTTACTTCCTGTTTCTCCCTTGCTGCCTTTAAGATTCTCTCTTCATCTTGGAATTTTGCCATTTTAAATATAATGTCTTGAAGTGGGCCTCTTTGGGTTCCTCTTGATTGGTACTCTCTGTGTTTCCTGGATTTGTGTGATTTTTTCTCTTATCAAATTTGGAAGTTTTCCATCATTACTTTTTCTTCTTTTTTTTTAATTACTTTATTGTTGTTCAATTACAGTTTGAATTTTCCCCTCACCACTTTCCCCCCACCCCAGCCAATCCCACTTTTTAAAACAGGTTTTCTATCCCTTGTTCTTCTTCCCTTTCTGATATCCCTATTATACAGATATTTTTACATTTCGTATTGTCCTGCATTTCCCTTAACACCTCTTTATTCTTTCTGAGCCTCTTTTTCTTTTTTCTAGCTCATCCTTCATCTCGCTGATCCGATCCTCTGCTTCATCTAGCCTGCTTTTGATTCCTTTTACTGTGTTCTTAAGTTCAGAAATTATATTCTTCACTTCCTCTTGGCCCTTGTTGATAGTTTCTATTTCCTTTTTCATGTTGATATAGTTTGCAGTGAGTTCATTGTAATTTCTCTGTAGTTTTTGGTAATTCTCTGTGAGCTCATTAAGCTTCCTGATAACCATTGCTTTGAATTCAAATCTGATAGGTGACTTGTCTCTATTTCATTTAGCATCCTTTCTGAGGCTTCCTCCTTTCCTTTCATTTGGGGATTGTTTCTTTGTCTTCCCATTGTTTGTGAGACTCTTCTTGTTAGCCTCTGCTTCTTAAATTTATCTGTTCTGACTCTCTGGTTTTATGGCATGAACTTCTGTGGTAGAAGACCTTTGAGATTCAGTGGTGCAGTCCTCTTGATCTCCTGAGCTCGCTGGTCTTGGGCTGTCATTTATGTTGGTTCTCTGTATGTCTTTGGGTTTTGATTGTTGTTGGGTCATTTTTTGGTGGGTCCTTCCCTCCAGCTGGTTAACTGAGGGTCACTTCATCCACCACGTCTTGTATTCTATTGTGCAGGTATGGACAAGATGTGTTGAAGGTGGTTCTTCTGTGTGTACAAGGTTTTCAGGCTTCTCTCTCACTCTTGTTCAGCTGTTTGTTCTGGGTAATTTCTCCACCATTTAGTTGTATTTCCAGATCGGTCCTGGATTGAGGTTAGTGTGGCTTCCACTCCCTCCTTCACCTTTTTCCATTGTTATCTGTTGGTGGTTCCTTTGTTGGCGGGTTTCCTCTTCTAACAGGTATACTGGTGTTCACAGCTCCCTCCTACTCTTTTTTGTGATCATTTGGAGGGGGAAGGTAAAATGTTTTAAGACAGTGGGAGTGTATTCTATGGTATTTAAAGTACCAACCTGTAGAGAAGAGATAGAAGATCCTTTGGATATGTACAGTGTTAACCGTGATATTTCACCCAACTAGCCACTTTTTAGAAAGGGTGGAAAAAAGATAAGTCTCTTGTTAGGGGCGGGGAAGGATTGTGAGTTGGATCTAGAAAGTGGTGAGCTTGTGGGAGGTCAGATTATGAGGTTCAGTGAGAGTAAAGGATAGAAAATAGGTGTAGTATGTGAGAGAACAGAGTTAATCACCTCAGTAATAAAGTTCAGGAAACAGTGAAGTGAGCTTATATTTGGGAAGGGTACTATGTAGTATTTACAATTGTGTGGAACAGCAAATATTTACAATAGTAATGGAGCAACAATCATATGACAGAATCCATGTGATCTGAATAACAAGAATAGGAAGTACAGGACCTAGAGTAATTTGCTATTGGAACACAATTGAAGTGAAAGACGGAAAATTAAAAATACACTATGAAAGAGAGAACAAGGGAAATCAGTCAATGCAATTTAACAAACCAAGTGAAGAAGAGTAAATAGAAAGAAGAGAAAGACAAAAATACTAATAAAATAAAAAATGTAAGAATACTGAAAAAATAATAATATGAATATACAATAACTTGCAAGTTCTCTGGAATAGCAAAGTGAAATTTGTCTCACTGTCTCAGTTGTTGGGATGATCCCTCTTTGGGTCTAACTCTAGTCTTTTGACAGCTCCAGGTTTTATCGTCTCACTTGTGGGAATTAAAAAAAGGAAAGAAGGAAGGAAGGAAGGAAGAATAAAAAAGGAAAGAAAGGAAAGAAGGAAAAAGGAATAAAAAAAGAAAGAAGGAAAGAAAGGAAGAAGGAATTTGAAAAATATATTGAAAAAAAAGCCTTCTGCTGGCTTTAAACTGGCCAAGCCAGTTCTGCTGGTCTTCCTGGCTGCAGCAGGCTGAGGAGGGATTGGTTTCGCTTTTCTCCCTTCCTGAGCAGCAGTTTTCACAGTTGCCCAGCCTCCAGACCATTTCCTCAGTTTGCTGCTGGGCCCCCAGTGTCCTTCTGCGCCCAGTCTAGGCCTTCAGTCCACCAGCTGCATAGTCCTTGAGGTGCACCAATTAGGGTCAACTCACACACCACCTTCTTGCTCTTTGCTGTCCTAGATGCTAGGGACTTTCAGCGCCCTTTCAGGGTAGTTCAGCCCCCTCACTGAGTTAAGTCTTTCTGGGGATTGCTAACTCCCTGAGCCCTGCAGTTCTTTTCTACAGGGGTGTTTACTCCTTCCTCTTAGAGAGCCAGTAGACCCTGCAGGGCCCTGGGTGCAGGAGCCGGGTGGGAGGTGCCTCTGAGCAGCAGGGTCAGGTACACTCCATCCAGGGGCTGCTGGCCGGGCGGGAGCACTTTGGCCTTGCTGCTGGGGCAAGATGGGCAGCCACCGGGCCGTGGGATTGGGTGTGCTCTGTCCCCAGGTCTTTGGGTGTGACCACAGATGGGCGGGGGTTGGGGTACAGGAGGCCAAGCTGGGGCAGCTGCTGTGGAGAATCCCCAAACAGCTGCTGAGTGCCTCTTTTTTCTCTTTTTCTTTTTGAAAAATTCCTCCTATTGAAGTCTGCCACTCCAAACAGGCACCTGGCCTCTGACACAGCCCAACTCTCTTACCAGACTGGGGACTGACTGGGTCTGGGTCTGTCACTGCCCAACTCTTTCCAGGTGACATCCACAGTCTCAGTGGGTGCACACCTCCCCTGTGTGTTTGTACTTAGTCCTTATTTCCCCCCTGCGACTTCAAGCATCCTGATCTCTCCTGGTGAAGCTGAAACCTTGTTTGGCAGGGGAGGGAGTCGTTGACCCAGCTCTCTCTCAAGAATCCTACAGCAGACCTGGGGATGCTGGGCCTGGGGCTGCAGCCTCCCTGGTCCCTCCCTGGTCCTTGCGCTGGTCCCCTCCCTGGTACCTTATTGTCCTGAAGTACTCTACTTACCATCTAATTTTTCAATGTCCTCTACAATTTTTGGTCTCCAATCTTCATATATGCTGGGATACCTTTGGCTGTTCACTCTGTTCCTCAGAAGATCGGCTAGGTGTTTCACCTGTGGGCAGGGGGAAGTGGACTCTGTTCCCATCTATCTCACTGCCATCTTCCTGACTTCTCACATTTCTCTATTATTTAAATATAAACATGTGACAATAGTTTTCTAATATATTTCATACAATTAGAAATAATAATATATACCTGTGTACTGACATAAAGAGGTGGCTACAGTATATTGTTAAACTGAGAAGTGTACATTGCAAATTA
>VMDR010037045.1:0-10329 GCA_007922815.1 Macrotus californicus | reverse complement strand
CTCTTTGGGCCAAAAAAGCATATATTTAAAATTTCGTGGCCATTGCCAAATTGACTTCTAAAAATCTCATAATAGTATATTACTACCAATTTCTATATATGTAACCTCACTAATTCAGGACATTATGAATCTTTAATTTTAGGTAATTTTAATTCCAAATCATATTCATTCTAATAGTTCAACAAATATTTGTTACAAATTTATGTGACAGGTACTGTGTAAATACTAGACATTTACTTATGTGTAATACAGCCACTATTATACCTATACTTGCCACCCTTATTTGTCTTTTTTTTATTGTTGTTCAAGTACAATTGTTTCCATTTTCCCCCCACCATAGCCCTCTGCCCCACCCATCCCTGCCACCCACCATCAAATGTACCCCCTTTGGCTTTGTCCATGTGTCTCTTATACACGTTCCTTGATGAACCGTCCCCTATTTTCCCTCTTCCCCCTCCCCTCTAATTACTGTTAGTTTGTTCTTGATTTCAATCTCTCTGATTATATTTGGCTTGCTTGCTTGTTTTATTGATTAAGTTCCACTTATAAGTGAGGTCATATGGTATTTGTCTTTCACCACCTGGCTTATATCACTTAGGACAATGCTCTCTAGTTCCATCCATTCTGTCACGAAAGGTAGCAGCTCCTTCTTTCTGCTGCGTAGAATTCCATTGTGTAAACGTACTACAGTTTTTTCATCCACTCATTTACTGATGACATTTAGGTTGCTTCCAGCTCTTGGCTATTGTGAATTGTGCTGCTATGAACATTGGGGTGCATAGGTTTCTTTGAATTGGTTTTTCAGGATTCTTAAGGTATAATCCCAGCAGTGGGATGGCTGGACTGAAAGGCAGTTCCATATTCAGTTTTTGAGGAAATTCCATACTGCTTTCAACAGTGGCTACACCAGTCTGCATTCCCATCAACAGTGCAGTAGGGTTCCCTTTTCTCCACAATGTCTCCAACACTTGTTATTTGTTGATTTGTTTATGATGGACATTCTGACCGGTGTGTAGTGGTATCTCACTGTGGTTTTAATTTTCATCTTTCTCATGGCTAGTGATGCTAAGTATCCTTCCATATGTCTCTGGGCCCTCTGTTATGTCCTCCTTGGAGAAGTGTCTGATCTTGTCCTTGGCTCATATTTTAATTGTTTTTTTTTTTTGTCTTCCTGGAATGGAGTCGTGTGAGTTCTTTATATATTTTGGAGATCAAACCCTTGTCCGAGGTATCATTGGCAAAGATATTTTCCCATATAGTTTGTTCTGTTTTCATTTCACTGCTATTTTCTTTAGCCATGCAGAAGCTTTGTATTTTGATGAGGTGTCATTTCTTTATTTTTTCATTTATGTCCCTTTTTCTAGGGAACAAATCAGTGAAAATACTGCTGTGTGGAATATCTGAGATTTTCCTGCTTATGTTTTCCTGTAGGACTTTTATGGTGTCACGATGTGTATTTAAGTCTTTTATCCACCTTGAATTCACTTTTGTGTATGGTGTAAGTTGGTGATCAAGTTTCATTTTTTTTCCATGGAGCTGTCCAGCTCTCCCAACACCATTTGTTGAAGATGCTATTTTTACTCCATTTTATGCTTCTGATGCCTTTATCAAATAGTCATTAACCAGAGACTTAGGTTTATTTCTGAGCTCTCTGTTCTGTTCCATTCGTCTAAGTGTCTGTTCTTATGCCAGTACTGTAGTGTTTTGATTACAGTCACCTTGTAATATAGTTTTATATCAGGTATTGTGATCCCTCCTGCTTTGATCTTCTTTCTCAAAACTGCTATGACTATTCGGGGTTGTGTGTAGTTCCATATAAATTTTTGAAGTGTTTGTTTTAAATCTGTGAAATATGTCATCTATAATTGCTTTGGGTAATATGGACAGTTTGATGATGTTAATTCTTCCAATCCATGAACATGGAATGTGCTTCCATTTGTTTGTCTTTCTTAATTTCTTCAGTGTCCGCAGTTTTCTGAGTACAGTTCTTTTATCTCCTTGGTAAGATTTTTTCCTAGGTACTTTATTTTTCTTGTTGATAATAGCAAATGGGATTTTTTTTCATGATTTCTGATTCTGATCTTTCATTCTTGGTGTATAAAAATGCCTTTGATTTCTGAATATTGACTTTGAACTTTGCTGTTTTGCCACATTCGCTTATTAGGTCAAGTAGTTTTTTGGTGGAGTGTATAGGGTTTTCTGTGTACACTGTCACGTCATCTGCATACAATGACAGTTTTTATTTCCTTCTTTCCAGTTTGAATGCCCTTTATTTCTTTTTCTTCTCTGATTGCTGTGGCAAGTACTTCCAATACTACATTGAATAGAAATGATGAAAGCTGACATTCTTGCCTTGTTCCTGATCTTAGTAGGAAAGCTTTTAGTTTTTGCCCATTGAGTATGATGTTGGCTGTAGGTTTCTTCTATATGGACTTTATCGTGTTGAGGGATGCTCCCTCTACTCCCACTGTGCTGAGTTTTTTTATTATAAATGGGTGCTGTACCTAATCAAATGCTTTTTGCACATCTGTTGATATGATCATGTGAATTTTGTCTTTCCTTTTGTTTATGTGGTGTATTCGGTTTATTGTTTTGCGATAATTGTACAATCCTTGCATCCCTGGGATGAGTGCCACTTGATCATGTTGCATGATCTTTTTAAGGTGTTGCTGGATGCAGTTTGCCAATATTTGGTTGAGGATTTTAGCATTTATGTTTATCAGTGATATTGACCTGTAGTTTTCTTTTTTTGTTGTGTCTTTATATGGTTTTGGAATTACGATGTTGCTGGCTTCATAAAAAGAGTTTGGGAGTCTTCCCTCATCTTAAATTTTTTTGGAACATTTGAGACAGTTAGGGATTAGCTCTTCCTTAAATGTTTTGTAAAATCTCCTGTGAAAACCATCTGGGCCTGGGCTTTTGTGTGCTGGGGATTTTTTTGATTACTGCTTCATCAGCTGTTTATTGGTGTGTTCAAGCTTTCTGGTTCTTCTTCATTCAGTTTTGGGAAATTATTTTTTTCTAGAAATTTGTCCATTTCACCCAGGTTTTCAAATTTCATGGCATATAGTTATTTTTAGTAATTTGTTATAGTCCTTTGTATCTCTCTGGTATCAGTTGTAATCTCTTCTCTTTCATTTCTGATTTTCTTTGTTTGGGTCCTCTTTATTTTGATGAGTCTGATTAAAGGCTTGGGGCTTTTGTTTATCTTTTCCAAGAACCAGCTCATGGATTTATTGATCTTGTGGTGTGTTGTTTTAGTGTCCATGTCATTTAATTCTGCTTTTAATTCTGGTCCTGGGTATTTCCTTCCTTCTACTTTCTCTGGGCTTTGTTTGTTGTTGTTCCTCCAGTTCTTGTAAATGTAGGGTTGGGTTGTTTATTTGAAATATTTCTGTCTTTTTTAGGTAGACCTGTATTGCCATGAACTTCGCTCTTAGGACTGCCTTTGTGTGTCCTATAAGTTTTGGATTATTGTGAGTTCATTTTCATTTGTTTGCAGAAATTTTTGATTTCTTCCTTGATCTCATTCTTAAAACCTGTTCATTGTTCAGTACTTCTGGCCAAGATGGGGGTGTAGGTAGACACACTGTGCCTCTTTGCACAACCAAAAGAAGGACAACAACAAATTTGAAAACAAAAACAACCAGAAATGACTGAAAATCGAACTGTATGGAAGTCTGACAACCAAGGAGTTGAAGAAGAAACATTCATCCAGAATGGTAGGAGGGGCAGAGACAGGCAGCCGGGCGGAGAGGATTTGAGGCAAGGCGGCGGTTGGCGGACCAGGCGGTCCCACATTTGTGTGGGAATAAAATGGGAGGAACAACTGGGGAGCAGGACAGACCAGGCAACCCAGGGTTCCAGTGAGGGGAAATAAAATCTCAAACGTGTGATTGAAAACACCTGTGGGGAGGAGGCATTGGGAGAAACTCCCAGCCTCACAGGAGAGCTTGTTGGAGAGACTCCCAGGGTCCTAGAACATACACAAGTCCACCCACCCGGGAGTCAGCACCAGAAGGGCCCAATTTGATTGTGGGTAGCAGGTGAAGCGACTGAAAACCAGCAGAGAGCTGAGTAAGCAGCACTGTTCCCTCTCGGACCCCTTCCCAACATACTTCATCACAACGCAGCGGCGTGAGTTGCCCCACCCTGGTGAACACCTAAGACTCTGCCCCTTACTATGTAAGAGGCACGCCAAGACAAAAACAATGGCCCAAATGAAAGAACAGAATAAAGCTCCAGAAAAAAGACAACTAAGCGACGAAGAAATAGCCAGCCTATCAGATGCACAGTTCAAAATACTGGTAATCAGGATGCTCACAGAATTGATTGAATATGGTCGTAAATTAGATGAGCAAATGAAGGCTATGCTAAGTGAAATAAAGAAAAATGTGCAGAGAACCAACAGTGATAGGAAGGAAACTGGGACTCATATCAATGGTGTGGATCAGAAGGAAGAAAGAAACATTCACCCAGAACACAATGAAGAAACAAGAATTCAAAAAAGTGAGGAGAGGCTTAGGAACCTCCAGGATGTCTTTAAACATTCCAATATCCGAATCATAGGGGTGCCAGAAGGAGAAGAGGAACAGAAAGAAATTGAAAACTTATTTGAACAAATACTGAAGGAGAACTTCCCCAATCTGGCAAAGGAAATAGACTTCCAGGGAGTCCAGGAAGCTCAGAGAGTCCCAAAGAAGTTGGACCCAAGGAGGAACACACCAAGGCACATCATCATTAAGTTACCCAAGATGAAAGATAAAGAGAGAATCTTAAAAGCAGCAAGAGAAAAGGAGACAGTAACCTACAAAGGAGTTCCCATAAGACTGTCAGCTGATTTCTCAAAAGAAACCTTGCAGACAAGAAGGGACTGGAAAGAAGTATTCAAAGTCCTGAAAGGCAAGGACTTACAACCTAGATTATTCTATCCAGCAAAGCTCTCATTTAGAATGGAAGGGCAGATAAAGTGCTTCCCAGATAAGGTCAAGTTCAAGGAGTTCATTATCACCAAGCCCTTATTACATGAACTGTTAAAGGAACTTATCTAAGAAAAAGAAGATCAAAAATAGGAACAGTAAAATGACAATAAACTCACAGTTATTAACAACTGAACCTAATACAAAAAGAAAAACAAATTAAGCAAACAACTAGAACAGGAACAGAATCACAGAAATGGAGTTCACACGGAGGATTATCAACAGGGGAGTGGGTAAGGAGAGAGGGGGAAAAGGTACAGGGAATAAGAAGCATAAATAGTAGGTAGAAGATAGACAGGAGGAGGTTAAGAATAGTATAGGAAATGTAAAAGCCAAAGAGCTGATACATATGACCCATGGTCATGAACTAAAGAGGGGGAATGTGGGTGGGAGGGGTGTGCAGGGCAGAGTGGAATAAAGGGGGTAAATGGGACAACTGTAGTAGCATAATCAATAAAATATATTTTAAAAAAAGGCCAAAAAAAACTATTCATTGTTTAACAACAATGCATTCAATCTCCATGAAGTTGAGTGTTTTTGAGTTTTTTCTTTTAGGTTAGTTTGTAGTTTCAGTCACTTGTCGTAGGAGAAAAGGCTTGATATGATTTCAGTTTTCTTGAATTTGCTGAGGCTGGTTTTGTACCTATTATGTGTTTTATCTTTGAAAATATTCCATGTGCAGTTGAAAAGAATGTATGTTTTGCTTCTTTGGATGAAATGATATATATATATATAGATATATCTATATATATATAATCTGTTAAGTCCATTTGATCTACGGCATTGTTCAATGGTGCAGTATCCTTGTCGATGTCTTGTTTGGGAGATCTATCCATTTTTGATTGTGGGGTGTTAAAAGACCCCTAGTATAAGTGTGTTTCTGTCTATATCCTTTTGAAGTCCTCCACAAATTTCCTTATATATTTGGGTGCTCCTATGTTGAGTGCATATATGTTTATAATGTTTATGTGTTCATGATGGATTCTTCCGTTGAGTAGAATACCCATGAATGTTATATAGTGTTGATCGATATCTCTTTTATGGCTTTCCTTTTGAAGTCTATTTTTGTCTGACCTAAGTATTGCTACCCCTCCTGTTTTTCCTGCCCATTTGCTTGGAATAATTTTTTGCAACCCTTCACTTTCAGTGTGTGGTGGTCTTTTTTGTGAAGTGGGTCTCTTGTAGGCAGCATATGTGTGGATATTGTTTTCTTAACTATTCAGCTACCTTATGTCTTTTGATCGGAGCATTTAATCCATTAACGTTTAACCCTTTCGGTACGAGCGCTCTTTCCGCCACGACACTCCCACTGTACCGCGCCGAAAACGCGCCCATAGCACATGGTCAGTCCTCCTTTGTGTGAAGACTTTCCTAACCTTATATAAGATCTATGCTTAATAAAACAATGCTTTTTTCCAGGTGTTGTTTGTAACTTTAATATTGAGATAGTTATATAAAATTCTATCAATTATGTAAGTAAAATTTATAAAAATTATATACAGATGGATGCCGGATATATCCAGCGCTCGTCCACACAGGTCATCAGATGGGCGCCGGATATATCTGGCACCTGTACCGAAAGGGTTAAGGTTATTATTGATAGATACTTGTTCATTTTTCTCCCTTCGTACCTGTGTTCTTCTCTTTCTCACTCTTTTCTTTGTCTTATTATAGCAGTCCCTTTAGTATCTCTTGCAGTGCCTGTTTGGTGGAGGTCATTCTTTCAGCCTTATTTTGTTTGTTAACCCTTTTGGTACGGGTGCCGGATACATCCGGCGCCCATCTGATGACCTGTGTGGACGAGCGCTGGATATATCCGGCATCCAAGTGGCAATCCGTGCGTGCAAACGACATCTACAGTTGGTAAAATTCTATTCTGTTTTACCGGTGTATTAGATGAGGATCATATGTGTATATAGTTTTGTATATAATCTTGTATATAATCATATAATCTGTATATAGTTTTTATAAACTTTACTTATGTAATTGATAGAATTAATTCGGTACAGCGCTCGTACCGAAAGGGTTAAACTCCTTATTTCACCTTCCGTTTTAATTGAGAGCCTCAGCGGGTAAAGTGCTCTTGGTTGCAGGCCTTTGTTTTTTAGTACTTGGAATATTTTTTGCTACTCTCTACTGGTGTACAGTGTTTCTGTTGAGAAGTCAGCTGTTAGCCTTATCGGAGCTCCCTTGTATGTTCCTTCTTGATTTTCCATTGCTGCTTTTAAGATTCTCTCTTTGTCTTTAAAACTTGGCATTTTAATTATGATGTGTCTTGAAGTTGGCCTCTTTGAGTTCATTTTGATTGGGATCCTCTGTGCTTCCTGAACTTGAGTGGCTTTTCCCCTCTCCAGGTTTGGGAAGTTTTCTGTCATTATTTTTTGAAACAGGGTTTCTACTGCTTGGTCCTTTTCTTCTTCTGATATTCCTGTGGTTCAAATGTTGCATTTCATGTTATCCTGCACTTCTGTTAAGCTGTCTTCATATTTTTTGAGTATTTTTTTGTGCATCTATTCTACCTGTGTGTTTCTTTCTACCTTGTCTTGCAGCTCAGTAATTTGGTCCTTTGCTTCATCCAGCCTGTTTGTAATTCCTTCTAGTGTGTTTTTTTATTTCAGATATTGTATTCTTCATTTCTTCGTGGTTCTTGTTTATAGTTTGTGTTTCCTTTTTCCTACTGTTGTAGTTCCCACTCAGTTCCTTATAGTCATCTGTGAGTTCCTTGAGCATCCTTATCACTATTTAGAATTCTATATCTATTTGGTTGCCTACATTTCATTTAGCTCTTTTAGTGGGGAGTCTTCTATTTCTTTTGATTGCAGGTTCTTTCTTTGTCTCCCCATTTTAGGTTACTCTTTTTGTTTCTGCAGTTCCTGATGCTCTACTTTTCTAGCTGTCTTCATAGGGTGAACTTCTATGGTAGGCGTTCTGTGGGACTTAGTGATGTGGTCTCTTTCATCCCCTTGTCTGGATGCTCTAGGGTTTCCCTTTTCTTCCATTTATGTAGGCTCTCCTGTTGTACTTGGGTTTTGCCCATTGTTGACTCCTTTGTGGGTGGGTTCTCTCCTCCAGTGGGTTAACTGGTATTCACAATTCCCACCTTATCTTGTATATGATCGGGGAGGGCAAAGGTGGAATGTATTATGACAGTGGGAGAGGATTCATCTTTTTTCAATTTGCTCTGCAATCTTTGGCTTCCAAACTTCATATAAGCTGGGATTTGTTGGCTGTGCACTCTGTTCTTCAGAAGATCGGCTATGTGTCCCACTTGGGTGCACAAGCGAGTTAGTTCAGCTGCTACCTACCTCCCCACCATCTTCCACCCCCTCTCACTGTATTTTCTGTTGTTGGCATTTATCTTGTTATTAATGATGTTGAGTTTTCATGTGTTTTTTGCCATTGTTTTCTTTGTGAAGTATCTGGTTAGATCTTAAAAACTGGCTTTACTTCTTACTGAAATGTAAAATAGGAGTCCTTTATCAGGTATGTGTTTTTAAATTATTTTCTGAGTTTGCAACTTGTTTTTTTATTTCCTTAACATTTTTTTTCAAAGAATAGAAGTTTCATTTGTTGTTTTTTTTAATTTTGATGAAGTTCAGTTTATCAACTTTTTCTATGGTTTTGCCTTGTAGGTTCTTTCTGAAAAATCTTGACCCAACCCAGGATCTCAAGGAATTACTCTTAACTTTTTTTAAAGTTTAAGAGTTTAGCTTTTATGTTTAGGCCTATGATACATATTAACATATTGCGTACCACTCACAAGTTTTCGTGTGTTTCATGCCATCTGTTAAGGACCACTCACAAGTTTTCTCGTTTTTCACGCGCCATCTGTTATGGACCTTAGATGTCAACACACTGTCTTGTCCACATCAAATGAAGCGATCTCATTGGTGGAAACCGTGCAGGTCAGTCTACGAAAAACTATAATTGCATGAACCCATAAAGCATTGCAGTTACATTGTATTTTGGTCATTCGAATAGTCTTTGTCTTCAAGTTCCTGGCGCTTTTAGAAATGCCCCCTCTCAGAAAAAGGAAGGAAACCAACACAACTGATACACTTCCAGAAGTATTTAATGATAATTTATCAGATATTCCTAGTGAGATCGAAGATGCGGATGACTGTTTTGACAATTCCGGAGACTATCTGTAGTTATGATGATTTAAATAATGTGCAGTTTGCCCAAAAACATGCGGTCCCTGACATATGTCTTAGAGATTTCTATGCAGTATGCAATGTGTTAAGTGAATGCCGATGATCATTGGTGCCAATTCAGCACCAATAGAAATCCCCTATTTGGGGGGTGGTGAAGAAGGAAAGTTTATTCAGTGTAAAAAACCTCAATTGTGATACCAGCACAACTGTGAAAACAGGATAGCTAAGACATGCCCTTGTCAGGATAGACAGCTGTGCTCTGCTCCTTTCCAGTCTGTCTGCTTTGCACTGTGCTGGTCTGCCCTGTCTGTGCCAGTCTGCTCCTGTGAAGAGGCATCTTCAGTGTTTCAGCTCAGTGAGGATAACAGTCTTCAATCTTGGATGGAAAGGGAAAGTATTCTCCCAGAGCTTATATAGACAGAAGTCCCTGCTCCTGGCTCCTGATTGGTCTGTCCTTATGCAAATGAGGTCCAGGTTCTCACAGTTTGGTGCACAAGGCACTTTCCTGGCTGGTCAGAATGGAGCTGCTCTGATTGATTGTTGATGGGGTTATAGCTGTGCACCTCCAATTAGTTGGGGAAAGCCTCAGTCCCTTTGTTTGCAATAGGATTTCAGTAACACTTTTATAAGGGCTGGCTCAGATCCCAAACACAGTGCAGGCATGTAGTTCCATGCAGAGGCATGTAACCCCTTTTAGTGCAGGCTTTTCTGTGACATGCAGTTTGCATGAGAGGCCCTTGAGAATGGCTGCTAGGGCTGTTTTTGTTTTGTTTTTTACAATTTGAGCCCACTTAGCAACCAGGAGCCCTTCTTAGGAGGTATCTTTTTTCTCAGGATCCATACAAATTAACATTTGTATATGGTGTGAGGTATGGGTTGAGGTTGGGGTGTGTGTGTGTGTGTGTGTGTGTGTTGGCATGTGTTTCAGTATATTATTTATAGAAAAGACTATTCTTTCCTTGTTGAATTACTTTGGCATCTGTGTTAAAAACTCTGTAATCCATCTATGCATGGGCCTGTTTATTCTCTTCATCAAAATGCCTGTCCTTATGTCTTGATTACTTTAGATCTTCAAATAAGATAGTGTAAGTCTCCAACTTGGTTTTCTAAAAATTGCTTTGACTCTTTTAGCTCCTTTGTATTTCTGTATGATTTTTATAATCAGCACGTTAGTTTCTGTTTTAAAAAACATGCTG
>VMDR010037044.1:0-10338 GCA_007922815.1 Macrotus californicus | reverse complement strand
ATGTAGTGTGCTCATTTGCCCATGTCTAAAACTTTGAATTTATCATTGTACTCGTAAATCACATTATTGATTGGTAATTGCCTCAGTTTCTATTTGCAATTACTAATTTAAAATGTGAAGATTTTAATATAAATATCTGTATTAATGTGTTCCTATAACTTATTTGTGCTTCTTTAATTCAGGTGAATTGAGTTTTCTGTAACAATTTTTGGACATATTATACCTTACTGCTGGTTATCATAATTTTTACCTAGAGCAAATGAAAAAGTTTTTTTAAGTCTCCATGCCTAAAGGTATTTGTTTATATAAAGAACAAATTTTGGATATTTGTTGTTTTACACTGAATTCTTAAACCATGATCACAAAAATTTTTTAATGGTATTGGGTTGGCCAAAAGTCCATATGTTTTTTCCATAAAATAAAAGACGTATTTTTCACTTTGACCAATAACTTTATTGATTTGGGTATTTTGACTATGTTGGCTGTCTCCCGTGTGGTATAATGTGATTGTTCTCAATTAAGTGTTGGAGTGTTGTCCACTGAGGCATCTCCAGCCTGAAACTTGACAACCACTTTTGATACAGTCAGTCACAGCACCTTCTCCACACACTGCACAAATTTGTGTGTGTGTGTTTCAGTTGTGTTTTTACCTTCTTTGAAATAATAAAGCATAATATACTGAAAATGTGTATTTTCTTCCATCTTCAATATTAAAATTTCTAAACAAAAATTCACCAATTTGATGTTTTTTTAATGCGCACTACTATGACAGCCATCACAATATAATCTGACAAAATTGTTTAGAATGAAGGTAAAGACAGCTGAGTGCTGCTAGAGCCATCTTATGGGAAAAAAATAAGCGAACTTTTTGGCCAACCCATTACTTAAATTCTTTACTTCCAATATCTAGTGATTTGATTCAAGTCATACTCAGAACAGTTTTAATTATAACTAACTTAATGTTATACTTGTTATACTTATAAGAAGTGTTTTGGCTTTATTCCAAGGTAGACTTATACCCAAACTTGATCCCTCTTCCATATATAGGAGGTCTGTCCAGAAGGTATCCAGCCATGTAATATGAAAAGTAGAGACATTTACTGAAGAAGGTATAAGATACAAGAAACATTGTATATAGGGCAATGACACCTCAGTTCCCATCAAACTAGGCACCTTGGGACCCCACACAGTTCTCCCAGTCGCCGTCAGCTGTCCTGTCATATTTTCCTGAATCTTATGGGTGGTCTGAAATCTCTTCCCTTTCAAAGGTGATTTTAGTTTTGGGAAAAGCCAGAAATCACAGGGTGCCAAATCTGGGCTGTAGGGGGACTGAGTCACCTGGATGACTTGATGTTTTGCCAAAAAACTGCACAAGATGTGATGCATGAGCAGGTGTGTTGTCTATGAGACTGCCAATCACCAGGTGCCCACAGCTGCGGCCTTCTGGATCTACTGAATAGTTTCTGTGGAGGATTGTTCAAGTGTAAGGCAAATTTGGTACAGATTCGTTGCTCTACTCGCTCAGTCATTTTGCTTTTTCTTAATTTATTTTTTCTTTTTATTTATTTATTTTTTCCATTGTTTTTCTATTACAATACTCCCAATTTTCCTGTGTTACTCTACCCTGCCTCCCAACCCCCCCCCCCAACCAGTCCTACAGTCAGTTTCCACCCTGTTGTCCATGTCCATGGGTCATTCATACATGTTCTTTAACTAGGCCCTTTCAGAGAAAGGCTCTTTCCTCTCTTATCCCTCCCCAACCCCTCTGGTCCCTTGTCAGTTCCTTGTTTCCATGCCTGCGGTTCTATTTTGCTCATTTGTTTGTTTTGTTGCTTAGGTTCCACTTATTGATGAGATCATATGGTATTTATCTTTTGCCTCCTGGCTTATTTCACTTAGTGTAATGCTCTCCAGATCCATCCATGCTGTTGCAAAGGGTAGGAGCTCCTTCTTTCTTTCTGCTGCATAGTATTCGATTGTGTAAATGTACCACAGTTTTTATCATTCATTTACTGATGGGCACTTAGACTGTTTCCAGCGCTTGGCTATTGTAAATAATGCTGCTATGAAGATAGGGGTACATAGGTTCTTTCAAATTGGTTTTTCAGGATTCTTGGGGTATAATCCCAGTAGTGGGGTCTCTGGGTCAAAAGGCGGCTCCACTTTTAGCGTTTTGAGGTAATTCCACACTGTTTTCCACAGTGGCTGCACCAGTCTGCATTCCAACCGATAGTGCACTAGGGTTCCCTTTTCTCTACAACCTCGCCATCACTTCTTGTTTGTTGATTTGTTAATAATGGCCATTCTGACTGATATGAAGTGGTATCTCATTGCAGTTTTAATTTGCATCTCTGATGTCTAGTGATGCTGAGCATCCTTTCATATGCTTATGGGCCCTCTGTATGTTCTCCTTGGAGAAGTGCCTGTTCAGATCTTTTGCCCGTTTTGTAATTGGATTGTTTGTCTTCCTGGCATTTAGTAATATAAGTTCTTTATATATTATGGAGATCAAACCCTTGTTGAGATATCATTGGCAAACATGTTTTCCCAGACGGTTGGTTCCCTTCTCATTTTTTTAAAAAGATTTTATTTACTTTATTTTTATTTGATTTTTTATTTTTATTTTTGACCATCACAGAAAGCATTTATTACCACATAGTGAATCAGGAGCCCATGCACGGCAGCCTGGGCATCATGTGTGATCAGGGATCGGAGGCAGCAGGTGGGACCCCATCAATCCCGTCTGGGCAGTCTTCCGCAGGCAGGTTTGCTCAGTCCAGGAGAGACCATGTCTGGGCTCACATGTTCATATAGCTCGGGAGGTCAGCCTCAACAGGCTTCATCCTGGACACAAAGGCCAGCCAGAACCAAGGTCAGCAGCTGCGCAGACACCAATTAAAATGGAAATCAAATGAGGCTCGTCACATCAAGAAGGGCAGTTCTCCCTAATCGTGAAACAAGGAGAGGGTGCGTGGGGCTGTACTGGAGGGCCTATCTTTGAGATAATGTGCTTTGAGAAGGTAAACATGGCAGGGTCTTTTCTCTTGCTAACAACAAGCCACATACTATGTGCTAGCCAGCCCTAAAAGCTCCTGTTATCTTTGTTATCTGTTATTGTTTGGATTTTGAACAAAATTGATGGAGTAGGAGCCAGTAGAGGAATCCTGTTTAATCTGGAAATTTTCTGTGGAGAATCCAAAAGGTCGGAGAACCAAGTTCCCAAGATCTTTTAGTTTACCTAACATCTCCTCCTTTAGTCTTTCATTCCGTTCTTTGATTTGCTTAGGTAATCTCATGCAAGCTTCTCTTGCTTGGTGAACTGACCGGTATTTCTAGAGTACGGATTGGTAGTCCTCTAGGGCTCCGTGGAGCTTGTCAGTGCTCTCATACAACTCCGCCCTCCGCAACAGGGTCCTGATGTAGCCGGAGTTTAACTGAGTGGCTTTGCTGCAGTCACTGAGGGCCATCTCTTTCTTGTCCTGTTTCATCCTTGCAGCAGCTCTGTCTGAAAACAGAATAGACCTGTCTTTCTGGAAGCAGGATGGGCACATCTGAAGGGTGCGACTGTAAGAACTCTTGTCTTCTATGTAATCTCCTTTCTTAAACTGCTCATTTCCTTCCTCCTTCAGTCTAGTGCTTTCTTCTCTCCTTTTCTGAGTAATTTGATGTTTCGCCAAAAAACTCTGCACGAGACCTGATGCATAAGCAGGTGCGCTGTCATGATGGAGCTGCCAATCACCAGGTGCCCATAGTTGCTACCTTCTGTACCATCCAAATAGTTTCCACAGAGGAATGTTCAAGCTTAACGCAAAACTGGATGCAGATTCATTGCTCTACTCGCTCAGTCATTTTGAATGCAGCAGGCACACAGTACATGCTCAATGGCATCTACTGCCCCCATTGACTAGGACAGTGGAGTCATCATTGTTCACACATGCGCATTCTGGTCCACTCTCCTTGGCTGCCAGGTTACACCAATGTGGGGCAAATTGTCCTTGTTATATTAACAATGGCTGGGCTGTTTCTGGACAGACTTGTAAAGCTCGCAATATAGTGCCTAGCAAATAAGGGCTCAGTAAATGTGAGCTACAATTCTTCTGTAGAATAAGTTATTTATACTTATTTAGCTACAGTTGTGGTTTGTGTCATGAAGGTGGTGCAGGTATAACGGCAGAGTGCATTATGGGGGGGGCGCACCTCATCTGCAGGGTCAGGGCAGTATGCTGTTAGCAGGAGAACACAAGGAAATTTTAAGAAACCCAGATAAATGAATCTCCCTTTTCTTAGCTGCTTCTAACAGCTCAGAAATTCACACAGATGGCTATGCACCCATCAAACTCAAAGTGAATGTTGCTCTGCAGAACAATGATGACATGTGCTGCATCTCCATGCGCCCTCAGCCCCCATGTCTGAGCAGGATGGCACAAGCAGAACCGGCAGACGCACTCCCACCTGCCGCTTCCTTCATACTCGAAAAATGTAGAACGCTTCACAAATCTGCATGTTATCCTTGTACAAGGGCCATACTAATCTTCTTTGTATTGTTCCAATTTTAGTATATGTGCTGCCGAAGTGAGCACTATTTATTTTATTTTTAGAGGGGAAGAAAGGGAGAAAGAGAGGGAGAGAAACATTAATGTGTGGTTGCCTCTCACATGTCTCCTACTGGGGAACTGGCCCACAACCCAGACATGCGCCCTGACTGGGAATTGAACCAGTGACCCTTTGGTTTGCAGGCCATGGCTCAGTCCACTGACCCACACCAGCCAGGGCTCCCCTTTTCATTTTGATGATGTTTTCTTTAGCTGTACAGAAGCTTTTTAACTTGATGTAGCCCCATTTGTTTATTCTTCCCTTTTTTCTCTTAACCTAGACAATGTATTGGCAAAAATATTGCTTTGTGGGATATCTGAAACTTTGCTGCCTATGTGTTCCTTTAGGACTTTTATGGTGTCACAGCTTATGTTTAAGTCTATCCATTTTGAGTTTATTCTGGTGTATGGTGGAAGTTGGTGGTCAGTTTCATTTTTTTGTATGTGCTATTCCAGTTTTCCCTGCACCATTTATTGAAGAGGCTATTTTTATTCCATTTTATGATTCTGCCCCCTCTGTCAAATATTAATTATTCATAGAGGCATGGGTTTATTTCTGGGCTCTCTATTCTTTTCCACTAATCTATGTGTCTGTTCTTGTGCTAGTATCAGACTGCTTTGATTACAGTGGCCTTGTAGTATAGTTTAATATCAGTTATTGAGATCCCTCCAACTTTGTTCTTCTTTCTCAAGATTGTTGTGGCTATTTGGGGTCATTTTTGGTTCCACATAAATTTTTGAAATATTTGTTCTAAATAGGTGAAATAGGTCATTGGTATTTTAATAGGGATTGCATTGAATCTCTAGATTGCTTTGGGTATATGGACATTTTAATGATATTGATTCTTCCAATCCATGAACAGGGTATATACTTCCATTTCTTTGTATCTTCCTCCATTTCTTTCTTCATTGTTCTGTAGTTTTCTGAGTACAGGTCTTTTGCCTCTTTGGTTCAATTTATTCCTAGGTTCTTTATTTAGTAAGTGGGATTTTTTCCTAGTTTCTGTTTCTGATATTTCATTGTTAGTGTACAAAAATGCCTTCAATTTCTGAATATTGACTTGGTATCCTGCTACTTTGCTGAATTCATTTATTAGGTTGAATAGTTTTTTGGAGGAACCTATAGGATTTTTCTAGACTATCATGTTGTCTGCAAATAGTGACAGTTTTACTTCCCCCTTTTCAATTTGGATGCCTTTTATATCTATTTTTTGTCTGATTACTGTGGCTAGGACTTCCAATACTATGTTGAATAGAAATGGTGAAAGTGGACATTTTTGTCTTATTCCTGTTCTTAGTGGGAAAGCTTTTAGCTTGTGCCCATTGAGTATGATGTTGGCTGTTGATCTCTCATATATGGCCTTTACTATGTTGAGGTATGTTCTCTCTATTCCCACTTTGCTGAGCATTTTTATCAGAAATGGATGCTGTACTTTATCAAATGCTTTTTCAGCATCCATTGATAAAATCATGTGATTTTTGTCTTTTTTTTTGTTTATGTGATGTATTATGTCTATTGATTTGTGAATATTTTACCATCCTTGCATCGCTGGGATGAATCCCACTTGATCATGGTGTATGATCTTTTTAATATATTGATGGATCTCGTTTGTCAATATTTTGTTGAGGATTTTAACATCTGTGTTCATCAGCAATATTGGCCTGTAGTTTTCTCTCTTTGTTGTATCTTTACCTGGTTTCAGAATTAGGATAATACTGGCCTCATAAAAAGAATTTGGGAAACTTCCCTCTCTTGAATTTTTTGGAATAGTTTGTGAAGGATCAGTGGTAGTTTTTCTTTGAATGTTTGGTAAAATTCGCCTGTGAAGCCATCTGGCTCACAGCTTTTATGTGCCAGGAGTTGTTTGATTATTGCTTCAATTTAACTACTTGTTATTGGTCTGTTCAGGCTTTCTCCTTCTTGTTTCAGTTTTGGAAGATCATGTTTCTAGATATTTGTTCATTTCACCCAGGTTGTCAAATTTCTTGACATATAGTTGTTTGTAGTAATTTCTTACAGTCCTTTGTATTTTGGTGGTATTGGTTGTAATTCCTCCTCTTTCATTTCTGATTTTATTTATTTGGGTCCTCTCTCTTTTTTTCTTGATCAGTCTACTTAAAGGCTTGTCAGTTTTCTTTAGCTTTTCAAAGAAACAACTCCTGGATTTATTGATCCTTTTAATTGTCCTTTTAGTCTCTATGTCATTTAATTCTGCTCTGATCTTGGTTATTTTGTTCCTTCTAACTGTTTTTCCCTTGCTGCATTTAATATTCTGTTTGTCTTTAAATTTGGGCATTTTTATTATGACATGTCTTGGAGTAGGCCTCTTTGATTCATCTTGACTGGGACCCTCTATGTTTCCTGGTCTTGTATGATTTTTTCTCTCATCAAGTTAAGGAAGTTTTCTGTCATTACTTTTTCAAACAGGTTTTCTATGCCTTGCTCTTCTTCTCTTTCTGGTATTCATGTGGTACAGATATTATCATGTTTGATACAGAGTTGCAGCTCCCTTAACCCCTCTTCGTTCTTTTTGAGGCTTTTTTCATGTTGTTGCTTTGTCTGGGAGTTTTTTCCTACCTTGTCCTCCAGCTTGTGGATTCGATCCTCTGCTTCATGTAGCCTGCTTTTAATTCTTTCAACTGTGTTCTTCAATTCTGAAATTGTATTCTTCCTTTCCTCCTGGTTCTTATCGATAGTTTCTGTAGCCTTTTTCATGCTGATGTAGTTCACAGTAAGTCCCTTGTAGCTTCCCTGTAGTTCTTGGTAGTTCTCACTGAGCTCATTGAGTTTCCGTATAACCATTGTTTTGAGCTCAGTGTACGACAGTTTACTTGCCTCTATTCCATTTAGCACTCCTTCTGGGCATTCCTCCTTTCCTTTCAATTGGGAGTTGTTTCTTTGTCTCCCCATTTTAGGGGAGACTTTTCTGGTTTGTTTCTGCTTCTTAGATTGATCTGCTTTGACTCCTTTTCTTCGTGGCATGACTTCTGTGGTAGGAGATCTGTGGGATTTAGTGGTGCAGTCTCCTTAATCTACTGAACTTGATGCTCTCGGGATGCCCTTTGTGCTGTTTATGTTGGCTCTCTGGTTGTAATTGGATTTTGATTGTTGTTCTTTGGTCGTTCTTTGGTGGGTCCTTCCCTCCAGCTGACTGACTGAGAGTCACTCTGCCCACCACGTCTTGTATGCTGTTGTGTAGATACTGCCAGAACAAAACCAAACAGCTCAGGAAACAAACCCACACCCACAAAAATAACCCCCACCCACAATTACACTACCAACAGAAAATGAACCAGTATTTATAAGGTGTAAAAAGATTTAAGGTACTATAGAAAGGAGAAGCAAATATGTGATGACTAACTGAAAGAAAAACGATTTTGAGAGTGTAGACGGAGGAGGAAAGAAAGAGTAGGGAATCAGAGCAAGATGAAAAGTGAAAGAAAGTAAAATTTATATCGTAAATAAAAAAAGAAATGAAGAAGATGGAATGGAGCAAGAGAAGGGAACTGTATAGTATTAGGTTAAACAGAAATTTTAAAAGAAAGCCAAGTGAGAAAGAAAGTAAAAGGAAAAAAAACTAAATAAATTTTAAAAAATAGGAACCAAATTGGGGCAAAAGACCCAAAACAGCTCTATCAACAACAAATGAGCTAAGGCTAATACAGGTGAGATGGGAGTAAGAGGGGAAAAGAAAGAAAAGCTTAAGAGATGTTGAGAAGGAAGGGAAGTGATTTTTGAGATGATAAGAGGAGAATGAATACTAAGAGTGAGGAACAGGAACCAGCTAAGACAAGGAAAAATTAAAATTTGAGACAGACAAAAAGAGAGAGCAGGAGGAAGGCAGAATGGAGTAGAAGAGGGGAATGGTAAAATTTGAGATTTGAAATACCAAAACAGTGAAGATCTAGAGATAAAATTGAAGAAATGCAACAACAGCCACCCTGTTTGCAACAAATGAGCAGAGACTGGTAAAGGTGGGAAGAGAACACTGGTATTTTAAGAGTGGGGAAAAAGAATGTGAGATGACCAGTGACAAGAAAAATGGTTTTGAGAGGCTGGAGGTGGGGAGGGGAACAGTAAGAGTGTAGAATGGAAACAAGTTGTAACAAGAGAGAAAACAAATTTAAAGTGGAAATAAGAAGAGGAAAGAAGAAAGTGAAATGGGATAAAAGAAGGGAGGAGCACAGTATGAGATTTAAAATAAACTATAATATAAAATCTAGTAATTTAATATCCATAAACTTGAAGGATAAGAAATGAATGTTAAAAAGCTGTACAGGAGAGAAAATATCACAAATCATGAAGAAGACCATGATGGATTTAATCTTGGTAGGATCTAGTATTTTATCACCGTTTTTCCTTTCTGAATCCACCTCTGGTGATGTCAGATGGTGTCCCAGTCTGGCCTTAGGCAGCCTGTTCGAGACTACCAGGGATCCAACATCTGTGGCTGACTCCTTCAGTTGTTAATATAGTCACTCGGTAATTAGCAGTCAGGCTTAAGCACCGCAGAGTGGGGCATAGTAATTTCTGTGGGCAGGGCTATTGCTTCCCGCCCCAGGCTGATGCCACTTGGAGGGGTATGGTCTGCCTGAGCAAGATGGCTCCTGCAGTATGGGAGATGACTCAGCACCAGGAGTCTGGCAGCTGCTCTCTCAATTCTCACCCCAAAGCCACCAGCCCCAGTTTCGCCTCAAAACTATCTAGTCCTCTCTGCCCTCCCTTTGCCAGAGCAAAGGATAAGGGGCTGCAAATGAAATTTTATGCGTTGGCTATTTCAGAGGATCTCTGTGACTCCAGCTGTCTGTCCCTGGCAGAGAGAAACCCTTCCACTTTTCGCAGCTGGATGTTATCTGGGTACTTTTCAGGCTCTGGTGCTGTAGGCTGGGGAGCCCAGCTTGGGGTTTAGACCCTACACTTCTCAGGGGGAACACCATAGCTGCTGAAATATTCCTCCGGCATTTCACCTGCCACCTGTGGGAGCCCAGCCAGCCCTCTTGCATCTCCTCTGCACTCCCTACAGTCATGTTGTGGTGAAGCTGTTTCTTCTGAGTGTCCTTGGCTATAAAGGTCCTTGGTTTCTCTCCCTCTATGTTCAGTTGTTTGTTTTGGATGATTTCTCCACAGTTTAGTTGTAATTCCAGATTGGTCCTGGGAAGAGATTAGTATAGTTTCCACTTACTCCTCTACCATCTTGGGTCTTCTCAGTCATTTTGAATGTGACGGCCATACAGTACATACGCTCACTCAATGACATCTGCCATCCCCACTGACTAGTACAGTGAAGTTGTCATTGTTCATGCATGAGCATTCCAGTCCCCTCTTCCTGGCTGCTAGGTTACATTCATGTCACATAAACAGTTCTCATTATATTAACAATTGCTGGACTTTTTCTGGATAGACTTCATATATGGTTCAGATGGTTAATAATGATGTTGAACTCATCCATATCCAATTATTGAAAGTCAAGTTTTGAAATCATCCACTCTTATTATTTTTGTAATTGGTGAGAAATAATTCACATGCCATACAATTCTCTCATTTAATCCAATGGTTATTATAATATTGAAAAAGTTATACAACTATCACCAAAATCAATTTTAGAACATTTTATAACCTCAAAAACAGACCTTGTACCTTTTAGCTATCATCCTTCCATTCCCCCATCTCTCCAAGCTCTAAGCAACCATTCATCTATGTGGTTTTGCCTATTCTAGACATTTCATACAGACGGAATCATACAAT
>VMDR010037043.1:0-10338 GCA_007922815.1 Macrotus californicus | reverse complement strand
TGAGTCCTCTCCGGCCCGTCTCGCCCCTCCTACCTGTGTGGATGAAAGTTTCTCCTTTAGTTCCTTGGTTGTCGGACTTCCATACAGTTCGATTTTCTGTCAGTTCTGGTTGTTTTTTGTTTTAAAATTTGTTGTTGTCCTTCTTTTGGTTGTACGAGGAGGCACAGTGTGTCTACCTATGCCTCCATCTTTGATCCACTCCGAAAAATTTTTTTCAAGTACAAAAATATATATTTGATCAAAAAGTGTTATAACTGTCAGAAAGTTACCCTTGAGAATTCTTTAATTAGCTTATAGGATAAAGTAAATATGGTTTTGTGTATAGAAGATAATATGTAAGTATAAATGTATAATATGTACAGAAACGTAGAATTTAATATAAGAATACAAATGAAAATATAATTTATAATATTTATAATTGGACATAAGGTAAAGAAAGATACATGCATATTTTTAAATATGCAGAAGTCAAATTATTATGTGATTCCACTGGGGAATATAAAAGCAAAGACAAAATAGTTGAAAATTTTAACTTTTGAGCATCATACAGTTATGAATTGTATTTGATTTTTAAAAATGTTAATGCTAAATTTCATGTATTTGTTAACATTCTTTAATGAGGTTACTTGCTGTCAGCTGAATGTAAGAAAAGGGTAAAGGAACAGAAAAAAACCCTGATCTCTGGATGGTCTGATGCAACGTCCTCAAACATTAGCAGAGCTCATTCTTTTGTTTTTAAGACAGAGTTCCAAACGTTTATTGATGAGCCATACCACCTTTGATGGAGTAGTTTCACAGTGTGATATAAACCCAGACTGTTTGGATTGGATTTTGCTAGTCTATTTTTCTCACTATGGAGATGTGGATACAGAGGCTCAGAAATACAGTCATAAAAGTATCCATACAGCCTTTCTCTCCTGAAGAAGATTCAGTGTTCTAAGAACCCCAGGCAGTCACACATATTAGGAATCTTTACTTTCACTATTGAGATTCATCTTGATTCACAGGCCTTAAAGCTAAGGTTTGGTTGATTTGGAGAATTATGTTTGTTAACCCTCTATGTAGAATGGAAATCTTCTCATGCCCCTGGACCCAGAAAACAGGTGAACGTGCTGTTTTAGACTCTTTCTTCCACACACTTCCATGTTGCAGTTGTAGCAAAACATTTGCTTATAAACCTTCCTCTCCAGTCAGGCTAAGAAGAAAACAGTTTTACCTAGACTAACCTTCCCTTGTATACAAGAGAAAAAAGTTGACTTTTCAAGGTTAGAAAAGCAAAAACACCATATTGCAAAGGCTTTGGTTCACTTTTATTTCTACTTTGAAGAAGCGTGTCTGATTTTTAGAGTGCAGAAGTTAATAGTCACATCCCCCACAGTATGTAGTTCACATTTTTAATTATTTCTAATTATATTTTAATTATTTAGACTTCAAGGAGACAACCTGGTAGAAAGAACAGAAGAGACGTCCCATGTACTTCATTCTCCAGATGAAATCCTGGATTCTTCGAGTAAGTTTTAAATCCAACAATACCGACATAGCTGCCTGTCATAAGTCCACTACTGCTTCAGGCAGTGTATCGGGAGGTTTAGGGAAGACGAGTGTGGATTCAGAGGAGCTGCCTCTCAGTGTCTATGCCTGTTTAAGGTATAGAAAGGTCAACTATATGTTGACTACTCCCAACATTTTGTCACTAATTTCAACTTCCTTTTGGAACTTTATACTGCCTGCTCCCAATTTCACATCATGCAGAGTCCAGCACAAATAGTGCCCCTTTTTATTACAAAGTCTTTTATTACAAAATCATAGAGCATGTAATTCTGTAACATAACAATATCACACTCAAGCACATTGTATGACATTTTAGGTGAAATGTTCAAAATAAAACTATAAATTATCACACCCATATTATTACCCTACCAACCATACTCAAGCAGGCGTTACTTCTGATGGGCCCTGTGGATCGCTCACTCTTCCCAGGCAGAAGGGTCCATATGATACTTGATTTTGCTGTTTCCCTCATCCTTATATGAAATTGTTCTCAAATTATGTCAATGTCACTTCAGAACTTCCTCTCTGAGTCAGCCTCCTCTTCATTTTCCCTGATGCTTCTGGGTCTGTGTGATTGTTGCCTTTCCCTGTCTAGTGTAATAGCCCTGAAGATAGTCTCTTTGTGCTTTCTCACCCCTCTTTAGTTCATTATCTTTCTAAAAGCAAAGGTGTTTATTACTTCACCCATTTTTTTTAGGACAAAATTCAAACTCCTTAATTTAGCATACTAAGTTCGTGGCGGGGCACTTCAAAGTGTTTGCTGAATAAACGATGAAGCACATGTAATGCCACTGCAATGGCATCAAAGATCCATTATCATCGCTGTATCATCCAGTGTTCTAGCATGAATCAGTTGGACATCTGGCTTGGATAATTAAAAGAGAAACTAAAAATATATTTATTTTTTACATCTGGATAGAGGAGAACATCTTGAACAGGTGGAAAAATTCTTAACTATGAGAAAGATAAAAAAAGTCACTATAGAAAGTTAAGAGCCACAGTCCATCAAAGGATGCCACAAAAAGTGAATAGATAAGCCACAAAATAAGAAAATATATTTGTCACTGATCAAATATTAATATTCAGAATCCATAAAGAACACCTACAATTTAATAAAGAAAAGCTCAACAAACCAATAGAAAAATAAGCAGCAGGTGTGAGTTAACATGGCACAGAAGAAGAAACGCAGTGGCCAGTGAGCATTTGAAAGATGCTTAACTAGTCTGATAACCAAGGAAAAGCAAATTAAGGTCACAGAGAGATGCTGTTTTACAACCTTTTGTTGGCCCTTAATTAAGAAATTTGGCAAAGCCAAGTGCTGGTGAAGACATAGATGAAAGGAAAGTCATGCACTACATGTGGGAAATAAACAATTTTGGACATTTTTCTGTTAAACTCTTGAGCATTTATGTGACTTAAACCGAAACACTCCTCTTTCAGGAAGATCTCTTAGAGAAACAAGTCATGTGCCATGACACATGAACACCCTTCTTAGCATGCTCCAGGACAGGAAAATGGATACATTGTAGAACTGTTACATTGTAGGAAACCGAATGCATTTCAACTACTTGTAAGATGGATAAAAACCAATGGAATGCTAATAAATATTAACAACTGTTTATTTGAAAAGAGAAAAGTCCTGATTTGTAGAGACATGTATTTTCCTTCTGGGGGTATCCAACCTTTTGGCGTCTCTGGGCCACACTGGAAGAAGAAGAGTTGTCTTGGGCCACACATTAAATACACAAACACTGACGAAAACTGATGAGCAAAGAAAAGGTTTTAAGTAAATTTATGATTTTGTGTTGGGCCGCATTCATAGCCATCCTGGGCCGCGGGTTGGACAACCCTGGCCCACACTCCCACTAAAGTTGAATTCAGGTAACCAATCCAAGTGGCAGTTGGGTCTCCCAATTCATGTAGCAGGCTGCAGCTCCCAGCTGAATAAATCCTAAAAGCTTAATATTGATTGAACAAAAGCAAGTCTTAGAATGACATTTTTTTAGCTCAAAACCAGCAAACCTATATAACATGTTCTTAAGACGATATACATAAGGGATGAAACTATATTTAAAGAAGGAAATGAAAAACTGAAAATGGTAGTTATTGTCAGTGAGTGGGGGAAGCAAAGAGGTGGAATAAGGAAGTTGCTCCCGGGCATATGAAGATGATCAGAAAGTTCTAATTCTTAAGTCAGGTGGTAGGTTGGGGTGTTTATTATATGCACAAATATAATTTGTATATACTTTTTACATGTCGAATATTAGCTAATGAACATTTAAAAATAAAGTGTGATAGAAACATAAACCAAAGCCAGTGTAGCACAATATAAAAATAACAGTAGTTTACATGGACTGAAATCTCTCATGGTACTAATGACATGAGGCACTAGGACTTTAACACTGACCGCAAGTGTTGGGTGATGTGTCAGCAGCAAAATGAGGAACCCCAGGCTGGCCATTTGTTGACATGAGACAGATATTACTTAACTACTAGTCCATTATTTAAAAAAATTTTCTCACAACCACCCCAGTCCACCAATCTACAAATCTGCATCTTTTCAGCTATCATGTTCATAATCATTGAGAATTATATGCAGTTAAAGTTTTTGGAAAATTAAACAATTCATTAGTAATATCCTGATTGTATTTACTTGCATCCACTGGGGAAAAGATATATTCCGCAAGTTTAAAGTCCTTTCTTAAACTGCTTGTATTCTGCATCCTTCACATTCAAACATTAGTAGGCTTAATTCACAAATTTGAAAACTAGGAGTCTCTGATTCAGTACCGTCTTTTCCACTTAAGTTAGTCAAATAACTAGATCCCATAATTTAATAATATTGCTATTACTATGAAGTGCTGATGTGATATTTGTCAGCTGTGTATCCATATTGAATTAGACTCAATAAATATTTCTGTGAATATGTATCATTTTGTGCATAAAGAGCCTGTTGTAACACAAATAGCAGAAGTCAAAATAATGGCAGGAGAAAGGGAATAAGCTAAGTATGGTGATAAACTGCAGATTTCTGGGCTGCCAGCAGCATGTCCGATTACAGCAGAGGAAGTTCCTAGTTGCGGTGCTGCTGGAGACTTAGATTTTGACAAAATTACTTTGTCTTTCTATGCTTCAGTTTCTTTTTCTCTAAAATGAAGAGACAAGATAAACTCTAATATTTGACCAGTTTAGAGACTCATTTTCTCCTCAGTGTGATTTTAAAAAGCTCAAAGAATTCATTGCCTGTATTTTTAAAATAATAGAGATTTATAAAAGAGTAAGTAAACAGCAAAATAGTTTATACATACATACCCACTAGTTGTTAATCAGCACTGTTCTAAAATACTTTAAAAAATGGAGCTCCAAGCACGAAACTAAGATTTTACTTTTGTGATATCTCGTGTCCCTACTAGCAGGTTATATTGGTACTCTATAGATCTGAACTATTTAGCAGGGTCCTTTCAATGAACAACTTTTAATATGGTTAGACACGTAAATTCAGAAATGTCCTGGCAGAAGCTCACAGTTGTCCTATACCGCACTGAATGGAGCTCATCATGTTTTTGATCCCTCTAGCTGTTGTACCAATAAACAGAAGAATTCAACCAAAGCAAGGACAGAACAGACTGTCGAAGAGAGTCATAAAAAATTATTTTGTTCAACTTGTTATGAAAGCACCTAGGAGAGTGGCTGACATAGTGTTTGTTGAAAATTGAGTATACAAATACACAGATAAATGGATGAATGAATTCATTAATCCATACATGCATTAAAAATTAATCAGAATGATAATACCCCTTTAAAACTACTTACTGAGAACTTGAAAACTAAGTAATATTATAGTATTTCTAACCTTAAAAAATCAGTAAATCCACTAGAGGGTGGGTTTTCTTCTCCTCTATGTGAAATAATTTGGTTTGTAATGGAGAATAGAATATTTTAATATTATTTAATAAGTCAATATTCTACCCAAATAAGAATTTCAACACAAATCAAAGAGGAAAAATACTGAGTAAATACTAAATTATACTGGCATTTACCCTAGTTTAGCAGACTGTAATTTGGTCTTAGAGGACTCAACTTATTCTAATTTATATATCCTCATTTAAAAAGTTGATTGTCACCCTTCACAACCGGTAAGCAAGGGTTCACGTATTCTCTGTAAATGTGTTAGTATTTTGAACTTGGTTTAATTCTCATCATCTGTATAGACTTTTGTCAACAAAAATTTGTGATGTCTGCCTGTTTGGTAGGGTGGTAGTTAAAATGTTTAAATTTATTTACAACTTGAGCATGTAGCGGTGCTCCCAAAGTTAGTTTTATAGTGGCAAGAATTCCGTGTTCTAAAATGAAAGCTGCATTTACATCTTGATAAACTAAGTGCCCTGGGATTCTTGAATGTAAAAATCTGAATTATCAAAGATAGAAGAAGCTTCTTGATTCAAAAGCCGTGATAATGGATTTATGCTGAGCTTTCCATTGTTTCCCGGACCTTGAGTGGCCATTAGGGCTTCAGGCACTCAATGCTCTCAGTTCCTTCCCAGAGGGCACATTTTATCCAACAGAAAGTCTGTCTCCATATTTACATGTATCTGAAGGAAAATTTTTAGGAATTTATATGGCTCTTTCAAAAATTAATAATTATACAAAATCAATTTTAGAAGTCTCCAATGGTTTAAATTGTTTTTTATTTGAATAGAAGGTATTAAAACACAGATTATTTCTAGGTGCTCTATGTCACTGTCCTTATTGCAGAATTTTTTGTAACTCATGTAACTCCTTATTGTTATAATTAACTTAACTCAGAAGACATAGGGACAGGCTTGCCATCCTTTTATTCACATACTTGGAAGTCGCTCCTCATGCACTCCTGTCTATTCACGGTAAGCAATCACAACTTCCTGCTTGATACATTAAAATGGAAAAGTTCCTGTCATTTAATAATATACACTCTTCTCCAAAATTTTCATGATTTTCCATCGTATTTAAAAGAAAGGATACAAATCTTGGCTGTTGTAAACATGCAGTTATGAACATAGGGCTGCATACATTCTTTTGAATTCATGTTTTGGGATTCTTGGGATATAGCATAAACAATAAAATATTTAAAAGAAAATAAAACAAAGAGTACAACATGATATTTAACTTGTGTGGCCAGAAAAGAAACGAAAGATAGTTGATGATAAAACAAAGAAATATAAAGTTACAAACTGGAAAAAGAACATTAAATGTAAGTTCCAACAATCAGCTAATTTGCTGAAAGAAACTGCCCTATCCAAGATAACAGTAGCTCCTGCACATCCCTAACTTCATTGTTTTCCCCTAAATTAGAAATCCTTAACATTTTCATAGGTTTTCTTTAAGCTGAATAAACATTTCAGTCTCTTATTTTAACTCACAAACACTGATTTTTCAACAACCATTTCCATCACCGCAATACCCTTCTTATAATAGGGTTAGATATCAGAGTTGAGCAATATATGATCGTAAGTCATTCATTCTTTTGGCAAAAATAGACTCTTTACCTGAGACTGAAGAGGCACTGATGAAGGAGGCTGAAGAATTTGAGAAAGCATCGAAATTAATGGGACATGTAAGTATATTCATTTACTTATATTTTTAATCTCTAAAACTAATTTATTTCACTAATAGGAAAACCTAATAGAAAGGAATAAGAAACAATATTCTTTAAGTTAAAGAATATTTTAAATGTATACTTGATGTTTCCTTCATAGCATGCAGAGTGCTTATATGGGCAGGTGGCCAGTGGATGACAGGTGTGCACCAAGGCTGTGCTAACCCCTCTGTCAGTGACTAGGACAGAAGATTCAAATGAGGTGGGAGAAACTAAATTCTGGTAACAGTACCTGTCTGCTTATGTACGTGAACATTCTGTAAGATTATGAGTTGCCATCTTAAACTTCAATAGGCTTATCTATACCTATCTTGATAGAAGAACAAGTGTTTTGAATATCCTGAAATTGGCATACAACATAAGCTAGGTATTATTAGTTGTGAAGTCCTTGTGATATGTATATATTTAACTATATCTTTTCAATAGAGTATTTGGGGGAAAACCAGTAGGTTTAAGATTTTCAGTGCAGAAGCCCTGGTCAACCTAGCTCATTTGGTTAGAACATTGTTCTGATAGGCCAAGGTTGCAGGTTCCGTCCCCCATCAGGGCACTCATCAGGGCACGTACAAGAAACGAGCAGTGAATGAATAAATAAGTGGAAGAACAAAACAATGTCTTTCTCTCTCTCTCTCTCTCTCTCTCTCTCTCTCCCCCTCTCTCCCTCCCCCTGCCCCCAACTCCCCTCTCTCAAATCAACAAATAAAAATTAAAAAAAAATTTTCAATGCAATATAATGTTAAACGAATACATACAGAAATTCTAAATACCAAGTTTATAAAGATTCTGAGTTGTTATAAAAATGACTGCAATCTTGCATTATCCTAGACTTAATATTTAAAGTAGGTCTGTGCACTGCCATATTCTCTGTGTTAGTTTGCTGGGACTGCCATACCACACCACTGCAGACTGGGTGGCTCAGACAACAGAATTTACTGTCTCCCAGTCCTGGAGGCGCAAGTCTGACTTCCAAGTGTTAGTGGAGGTGGTTTCCTCTGAGGCCTCTGGGCTTGCAGATGGTCGTCTTCTCCCTGTAGTTTCACATAGTCACCCCTCTGTCCATGTCTCTGTCCTAATCTGTTCTTTTAAGAACACTGGTCATACTGGATTAAGACCCATCCCAATGATGTTGTTTAACTTAACGACCTCTTTGAAAACCTTGTCTCCAAATACAGTTACGTTCTGAAGAAGCAGAAGTTAGGATGTCCACATAAGAATTTTGGAGGGACATGGTTCAGCACGTAATACTCTCTGATGAGATTACAGTATTTGGAGCATTATTTGGATCACAAGGTTTGCTTTCTAATGGATTGTATAATACAATTAATCTTAAAATTGCTGATGAAATTAATGTATCTTGGTTTATATGTCACTTTCTCACTGAAGCTTTCCTGACCCTATAGAAAACTTCAGATTTGTTTTCTTTACTTTTCTATGTAGTACTTATCATCTTCTAATATACTATGTAATATATTTGTTTTGCTTATGGCTCGTCTCCTCCCACACAATATAAGGTCTATGAAGCCAAGAATTATTGTGAATTTTTTTACTTTTGTATCCCTAGAAAAGTGCCTGCACATAGTAGACACACAATACATATATATTGAATAAATGAAATTTTTATCAATAATTTCTTATCTGAGATGAAAAATATATTTTCTTTTGTTATAAAATGGTAGAGCTTGAGAAATAGAGAGAACCATGACAGCCAACTAGTTTAGCCTTTCCTCTCCCTTACCTCAGTACTCGGAGCTGCTTACCCACTTCTGTGCAAGGTGAGGAATCCATTTTACAGATAAGGAGACAAAGTCCGAGAAGCTTAGTGATAGGACCACGGTCCCCAAGCTCAAAGAGAGATGAGGTCAGGAGTTAAGCACTAGTCAATTTCCCTTCTACTGCACATCCCCGATATTCATAGTGTTTTCCTGTTTCTTTTGGAAAGGGTTTATTTCTGTTTGTTAGACATTTCCTTCTATTCCTCACAACCCCTTGTAACCATTGGTCTTAATTCTCTTTCCCAGATAATAGCCTGAGTCCAAATCCTTCTTCTCTTAACTGATTCCCATGTTAGAAGCAGTTAGCATGCGTTGAGACTTTTTTTTTTAGTCAAAACACAATCTGTTCTTTTAACCCATTCTTATATTGTGTAATTTGAAAAAATTTTGGCACCTTTGATTCTTCCCTGAACATGTTCTTGTTTGCCCAGTCCCCTGTAGCGTGGGGGTTATGCCATAACCAAACCAGGGTTCCAAATAATGCTTCTACACCAGAGAGGATAATGGGGTATGAGCTTGATGTAAATATTATCTTCACAGTATGACCTGAAGTTGTATTTTTTTAAAGGAGCTTTCTGGCATTTATAAACTTCAGGATGTCTTCATTACCTCATGATGATAAAAACATATCATCGTTCAGGCTATGATAATCTTTCATTCATCACTTTTTGCAAAGATTTGTTTTATCATCTGTGAATTCCACCAAAGCCCACATGTCTCCCTCATATCTAAAAGGATACAGTGAGATTCTTTCTCTAATCACTTTCTAAAATCCAGATATATTCTATTCATAGCACTTGGGTTACTTAATAATACCTAACAACTCGAAATGCCCAAGTGGGGTAAAAAAGAAATTAGCTTTTTTCATCAAACTTCTTGAGTAATTACAAATTGACTCATAAGAACTTTGCTTTCTTTTTATAGTGTTCACACAGTGCTCTCATGTGCAGAAATGCGTTCTCAGTCCATTCTACTTGTTTTCCTTTATCAATGATTAGATTTTGAATTCTTGAAAATTCTACAATTTTATGTAATGCCAAAGTTACCCTTTAATTCTTTTTGGAAAAATGTGGAATATAAACAATATATTTATAAATGAATATCAGAATCCTGAACATAATTTCTATGTGGTAGCTGCTTTTATTAACAAGAAAACATGGATTTTTAAACATTTATGTCAGATTGATGATACTTTAGATGCAAAACATACTTCTGTAATATTTCTGAGGATTGTATTTTTGGTAACTCAAGAAAAAAATTGTTCCTTTATCTCGATAAGAATGGAGAATTGGAACAAAACAGAACTTTTTTCTTTATTATCATAGGAAATGCAAAATACTTCAAATTTGCAGTCATATACTGCAACATTGTGAACATGCC
>VMDR010037042.1:0-10338 GCA_007922815.1 Macrotus californicus | reverse complement strand
AAACTATATACCATTTCAGATTGTTCACTAATTGCATTTTTGTAACTTTCCTTCCCAAATAGGTAAATTCTGAGGAAGAAAGAATAATTTCTTATAACCCTTCATCCTCCACAGTAATTAGCATCATGATTACCAAATACTAGGACTCAAATAAATTTTTAATGTCTAAACTTTGTTTAATACATAGTAGGAAAAAATACTAGCATTTGAAGTTCTGTATTAAGGCAAAAATTTAATCCTATAGAATAATTATCAGTGGAACAATTATCACATTTTAACTAAAATGTGTTTTATCTGGGCCATGCCCACAGGCATAGAGAGGTAGAGAAACTGGACTGCTCACCTTTCCCCATCTTCCTGCCGAGATCCAAACCACCCACATGTCCCAACAATGACTTATCACCTGTTTGGGAATGGGGGTTGAAGGCACACCATTTGTAACTATCAGAAATCATATGGAACTTTAAAAGTGTTAGAATATGTAACATTCAGAGATATTAAGCTAAAAATCCTGATATTCATCACCAAGTATTCTATTAGTCAACAGATAAGAGTAAATTCAAGTATAACATCTAAATACCCTTACTTCATTCTTTCAAAAGCCAGAGAGCCTTCAAAAACCAGATATTTGAAAAGTTGCTTCTCTTCTGTTCCCTCAATTACCCAACTGATTGTTTCAGGATACAATCGGTTTTTGATCTTTAGTACTATTTTTGTAATGGCCTCTACTAGGGTCCCATCCTTTCTGTATTTAAAACTTGGACAACTTGGTCTGAGATTGCATTATGGGACATCATAAGGAAGAAACAGGCAAGATGGTGACAAGAAGTGATTCTTCCTTTTCTTTATAAGGGGAATTTTGTAATCATCTAACGAAAATGGAACCAGTGGAAGCTGAAGAAGATATTGCAATATTGGGGGTACTGTGTAAAAGTCAATTTTCCAAGTCAGGCTGCAATCTAAAGGACCACAATAATAAAATCAAGTACCTAATGTGAAAAACTACAAACTGTTCACCAAATTAAAAGATAATGAAAGCCTGTGTGAACTCTTGTGGAGAAATCTACGAGGACTAAATCCGAGCACCTTCTCAGTAGCACAGCCTCATCTATCTCCAGCCTCTCTGGGCACAGGCTGGCTCCTCCAGAGAGAACAGCTGACACTGACTGAAAGGCCTTCAGGGTGAAAAGCCTGTTTGGAAAAGCAGAGCTCTGCAGGGGAGCACTGCTCTGCTCTTCTTTTTCCCTTTCCCCACAGCCTACAAGAACAAAAGCAGGAACTGGAATCTGAGAAAAAAACGACTGAACTACCACTGATTCAAACACAAGTCATATTCAAAAAGCACACATATGCATAAGAAGAAAAGAGAGACAAAAAAAAGGAGACTGTCAGCCATGGGTAAGTAACCAAGAGCTAGAAAGGTTTTGGAGTTCAGTAAATCCATAAGGAGCTCAATGTCCCTTTCTTTGAAGTTTTAAGGAACTGAACATGGGAAAGAGATGGCAAGAACATGGTGGGCATCATAACTGTTAAAGCTTAGTCAAGAACAACAGTGGACTCTATTTCATGTTTAAAGATACCTTTACAAGATTACTGAATGTAATTATTGCTACATTTAGGTGAACTAATAAAGAACTTTACAGTCACTAAAAAGTACAAAAAAATGTTTTACCTGAAACCCAAATCAGAATAACATATTTTACAGTCTGAATCCAGAATGGGGCACATTCTTCACCCCATTTATAAAATGAATCTGCAAATCTAAAATTTTAAAAATGTCCAACACCACATCCTAAATAGGGTGTCCATTAAAATGATCAAGCTCCAGTGCGATTAGAAATCACTAACCGTCGTCTTCTTATTCTTCCTTCTAAATATAAGGTAGAATCCTTGCTGGTCTTCAGTGGAACAAAATGTCTTTTATTCACCAGAAAATTTACTAAGCACTTATGCAGGGGTAAGAGTATCCACATGTGTGTATCACCATTTTGTTTGTAGAATGTTTTCAAGATCACTGGCATCCTCCCAGATCTTCCAGGTGCCAGGTGAGCCCCTGAGGACAGTTTAAGTTACCCCCCAAATTCTCCAATTTGTGACTGAGATTTTGTAATTTCAATTCTCCACCTAGAGTTCCATTCACTAGACACACCTGCCAGAAGGGACATCAATCTATTTCCCATATCTGCTGTTTGGGAAAGGATTACTTGGGAAATATCCATTAATCTAGCTCAGATGTATCCACATGTAAAGGAAGTAAACTTTAATTAGACTCTAAAGAAAGAGAGACCAAGTAATCTTTGGTCCTCTTAATTGTGGTAGCATTTTCACTAATCTGCCCTTGACTGCCACACTCAAAGACCAACACCCTTACTCATTCAACCAATACCCAGTGAATATTTACTGTGATTAAGTCTCTTTTGAACCTTTGATTAAACAACAACAACAAAAACCTTAGAACTACATGCAAACCTGATGGCATCCATGGATCAAAAGTTGGCTTGGTCAAGGTGTTCACCTGCTCCCAGTTGAAGTCATCATCTTCAGCTTGATTATACCCACATGTGCTATACGGCTCATCAAAGAGGCAACCTCCTAAAATGTAACAGAATGAAAAGTAATGTAAATAACACGAGATCTCTGGAAAAATCTATGATGATTACAAGTAACCATAAACTTACCTGACGCTAACTAAATTTGATTTGACCTTTGTTCTGGAAATGTGGATCTTGAGCCTATTGCACCCTTGCTAAGCACTAGCCCAGTATTAACCATGTCTTGACTGCCATATTATACTGTTCCCCCCAAAGAACCAGTATTTGTAAAATCCAATTTAAAGTGGCACCTAAGCAAATTTATAATTCATATTTTCCAGATCCACAGGAATTTGAAATAATTGATCTTGTGTTCAAAACTTTAATAGAATGACCCAAAATGTTCAATGTATTTTCAATAAAAAAAAATTATAATTTGTCCCAAAAAATCAAAAGAGAAATGTTTTCACCACAACCCTGGCACAACTGTAGGGAAACAAAATGCATAGAGACCATGGACATAAGTTGCAAAATAATTTTCTAAGGATTATTCTAAATCTAACTTAGAAATGAGTTTTACATTAATACTTTAGATATTTGAGGTCTCAAATTAAGAGATTATAAATTTGCTTATATTCCACATTTTTAAAGGCAAGAATAAATTATAAATTAAAAACTAAACATGTGGTAAACATCTGCTAAATTTTGGTGCTAGAAACGAGGCTACTTAATTTAAAAAAAAAAAAGAATAAAACAAAATGCAGTATATACAAAGAAATTCAGCTATTTCAGCATCCTGGAGCACCCTGATGATTTTGAGTCTCAACCTACATCCTTAAATGTCTCCTGTTTCCTTGAATTATTATAGTATTAAATCTTTCCTCCAATGTTTCACATTTCAAAAATAAATGATTAAACTGACCATATCATTTACAGTGTATGATGAAAATTCTGCTATTATGTAATGCTATTAATTACAATAATTATAATTAATTGCCAATGATAAAATTAAGGGTTTTGATAAAGAACACACAAAAATATGAGTATCATTACACTACATCTGCAATGTATGCCCCGGCAGCAAGAAGATAAGTAAAAGAGCGACTGTACAACCTCAGAGGTAAAACAGATGTTAGAGGTCACCTGGCCAACTGCCATCCAAATGCTTATGTCAGTTCTACAACCTTCCAGACAAACAGACAGCTATGAATAGATGAGGCACTTAGAATTTTAAAAAGCATCTCTACCATGTAGACCATCCCCCTTTATGAAGGCCCAAACTCTGCTTTTTGAAGTTTCTACCCATTTATCTTAGCTCTCCCCTCTGAAGAAAGAGTAAAAAGAACTCAGCTCTTACACAGGAAAGCTGATTATTTGAAAAGAGCTATCATATTCTAAGTCTTCACTTCTCCAGGCAAAACATGCTTTGCCCCCCACATTTCTTGCTACTAGAAGATAGAAAGACTATCACCATCCTGGTAGCTGTTCTCTGAACACTCACAGGTTTATCAGCACTTTTCCAAAAGAAGGACTCCCAGAACTCAATTCACCTGGCTACTTCCCTGCACCTCATGCTCTTTCAGCAGTCTAAGGAGAGTGCTGGTCGCTTTTGAGCTTCTAGGAGCTTGAAACCCCACACGAGCCTAAAATTGCCATCACTGCCATTGAGCCACTTCTCCCTCCTGTGTAGGTAAGTGACTTTCTGAATGCAAACACAGGATGTGCATTTATCTTCACTAAACCCCATCTCGTGTTTTCAGTGCATCACTCCATCCTGTTGAGTTTTTGGAATCCTGATTTTGTCGTTCGGGTGTTAGCCATCCTACCCAGGACTTGGGTCATCTGCTAATTCGATAAGCATGCTTCCTGTATCTTCCTCCAAATCACTGATAAATTAAACAGGGCAGAGACAAGGGACGACCTCAGACCTTTTAAAAGCCCTCTCTAGCTTTCTAACTTTCTCTTAGTTGTTAGCTCCAGGCATGACAGTGAAATTAGCATCCTTGGATACTGCCTTCTGTAACACACTTAACAGAACCGGTCAATTAAACAATCCACTGGGAACAGAAACATACTACAAAAGTACAGCATCAACTCAATATTTCAGCTTGACAGTAAGTGGTAATTTAAACTTCCCTTTCACTCAGTTTTAACAAGTTCAAAGAAACACAGTGGATTTATTTAAAGGACATAATACTAACAACTTCCCAATTTGGGGTAAGAAATGTTAGAAGACTATGTAAACATGTATGAAAAATATTTCCCTTGGTTGCAAACCCTAAATTTGATGTAGAAAACAGCTTCTGTACTGTAGCAATAAATCTAAACAGCGGGTAACACTAATAATGTTCAAAAAAATAACCATGAATTTAGACAGAGAAGGAGCCCCCTCAATAAAAACACAGATGACATGTTGATGGAAGTCCTGCAGTGCAACCTTAAACAGTGAGAAACAGCTGAAGGCACCCACAAAACAACTCAAAGCTGGTCAAGATCTGGTTTATGAAGTGACTGTTGGCACTGCAGATATAACTAAATATAAAGAGAAGAAAATGCATAGCTGACAGCAACTCCAAAGACTAAGTAATGCTGGTGCAGGGATATAATTTTCCAATTACATACAGCTATTTTTGTCACTTGAAAGGAAACATAAAAAGTATGATATTGTTCTTTCTGGACCCATGAATGATTATCAAATGACTAGAAAATGAGATAGACTATGAATTTCCTATTGCTGTAAGATATATCCCCCTGTATACCAATTTTCAGATCTGCTGGCATTCATCCAACAGATGAGAGACCCTAAAATAGCAAAGGTGGTTTATTGAGCTAACATGAGATGAGATTAAGGTAAAAGATATCAGAATTGAAATAACCAATTTGAGAGTGAGCAAATTAAACTTTTGGTTTTTAAGGCAGCTTTGTGTGTGTGGTGGTGGAAGCGAATGGGTTCCAGGGGCAAACGTCTGGCACATTGCCATCCTTCCTCTCCTAGCTTTGTGACTATAGACAGATCACTTGGCACTCTGAACTCTGATTTCTCTACCTGTAAAATGAAGATAACATGTACCTCATGTGGTATTTCTAATCATTCAGTTACACAGCAAAGGTAAAGTTAGTGCAACACAGTGTCAGGCATATTCAACCATATCACTTATCATTAGTTCTTAAATCCTTCTTACCATATACACCTCATGCAGAAATTACTCTCATGAGTTCATTTCATTGCAAATAGTTGGAGTATATAATTGGAAATTTCAAAGTGTATTTCATACAAAGGTAAAGAGAGCCGAGCATTCCTGCAGGCACACTCCTGTGGGCTCCTCTGTGGAGCATGTGGGAGCAAAGAACAGAGCGCTGCCCAGGTTTTTATAAATGCTGTGGGGCCAGTGAGAATATGATAAGGAAGCAAAGTCTGCTGAAACTCACTGAAATAAATGAGAATTTCCGAAAGTAACTCTCCCTGGTCTTCAGAATAACACAGACAGTTTGCCATCATATATAGGAATGTGGTCGGCAGCAGGCTTGAAAAGGTTTGCACAGAATTGTCTTACTTGGACTGATGCCCAACAGCTCATGGATGGACTACACTCCTCCGTCAAATTAAAGTAAATTATTTCTCTCTTGTGGAGGGAAATCAAGCCTAAACCAAGTCATATATAAGGTGGAGAAAAGGCAATGAAAGAGGGGTGGGGCAGTGGCTGCATCATTCACATTCTCTCTCTCACACACTCACACATGTGTATGTACTCACATGTCTCCATCAGTCCTGGAGAAAGAAAGGCTTTTCCTTAGCAAAATGTGAATGCAACACACTACAATGTGCTGAGGGAATACTGAATTGTTATGCAAAGAGAAGTGCCAATGAATGTCAAATTCTCAGGCAGTCAACGACAATGGTGACTTCTGTACTGGAATGACTACTGTGTGGCCTATTCCAGGACATTCTCTGCTACACAATGAAATAAAATTAAATTAACAAATATTTTTTAAAAAGCTGAAGTTAAAAAGCAAGAAAGGTGAGCAAATAAAAAAATAAGAATGACATTATACCAGGAATATAGTGAGGACTCAAGCATCACAACCAAGTAATAAAAAATGTCACCAGGTTCATTAACTGGAACTTAGCCACAAATTTCATTTTGAGTTTGGGGTAGCCAGGGCAAAGAGAAGAAATATGATTGATTACATAATTCCCAGTATCTATGAGATGATAATATTAATATTAAAACTACTATTACAGGCTAATATTTACTGAGGACTTATTTAATCCTGATGTCAACCATAGAAGGAAGATACTATGATCTTCATTTTACAAATATAGAAACTCAGACACATATGATGGAGAAAAACAGTCTCTTCAATAAATGGTGTTGGGAAAATTGGGCAGATATATATAAAAAAAATGAAACTAGACTACCAACTTTCACCTCACACAAGAATAAACTCAAAATGGACAACGGATTAAAAAGTAAGTTACAAAACCATAAAAATCCTAGAAAAGCCCTGGCTAGTGTGGCTTAGTGGATTGAGTGCTTGCCTGTGAACCAAAGGGTCGCCAGTTCCATCCCCAGGCAGGGCACATGCCTGGGTTGCAGGCCAGGTCCCCAATAGGGGGTGCGTGAAAGGCAACCACACATTGATGTTTTCTCCTTCTCCCTCCTGGCCCCTTTCTTTAAAAATAAACAAATAAAATCTTTAAAAAAAGATTTTTTTAAAATCCTAGAAGAAAACATAGACAGTAAAACTGTAGGCAGTAAAATCTCAGACATCTCTCTTAGAAATACTTTTGCTGATTTATCCCCTCAAAGGAAACAGAAGAAAAAATAAATTGGACTACATGAAACTGAAAGCTTTTGCACAACAAAGGAAACCATCAACAAAATGAAAAGGGGACCCACTGAATCGAAAAACATATTTGCCAATGATATATCTAATAAGGAATTACTCTCCAAAATGTATGAAGAACTTATACAACTCAAAACCAGAAAGACAAAACAATCCAATTAAGAAATGGGCAAAGGACCTAAACAGACACTTGCCCAAAAACGACATACAGATGGCCAATAGAAATATGAAAAGATGCTCAATGTCACCAATCATCAGAGAGATGCAAATTAAAACCATAATGAGATATCACCTCACACCTGTCAGAATGGCTATCATCAATAAATCAAACAACAAGTGATGGTGAGGATGTGGAGAAAAGGGAACCCTCATGCACTGTTGGTGGGAATGCAGATTGGTGCAGCCACTGTGGAAAACAGTATGGAGTTTCCCAAAAAAATTAAAAATGTAACTTCCTTATGACCCAGCAATCCCACTTCTGGGAACATAACCTAAGAATACCAAAATACTAATTCAAAAGAACATATGCACCCCTATGTTCATTGCAGGGTTATTTACCATGCCAAGATTTGGTGATAGCCCAAGTGCCCATCATTAGATGAGTGGTTAAAAAACAGTAGTACATTTACACAATGGAATAACCTGGCCATAACAATGAAGGAAATCTTACCCTTTGCAACAGCATGGATGGAACTGGAAATTACTATACTAAAAGAAATAAGCCACATGGACATAACCAAGGGGGAAGGTGGGAGTGGGGGAGGGGGGTGGGATTGGCTGGGGTTGGGGGAGAGTGGTGGGGGGAAAATTCAAACTGTAATTGAACAACAATAAAGTAATTAAAAAAAAAATAAGCCAGTCAGAGAAAGACAAATACCATATGATTTCACTTATATGTGAAATCTAATGAACAAATAAACTGATGAACAAAATAGAAACAAAGGCATGGATACATAGAACAAACTGACAGCTGTCAAAGGAGAGTGGGAGGAGGGAATGGATAAAAGAAGGTGAAGGGATTAGCAAAGGAAAAACATATGTACATAACACATACACACATACAACAGTGTGGTGATAGCCAGAGGGAAAGAGGATGGGGGTAGGTAGAGGTTGGAAAAGAGTAGGAAAGTGGTGATGGAAAGCGACTTTGCTTGGGTCAATGGGCACCTAGTGCAGTGTGCAGATGGCGTTTTAATGAGTTGTACAGTTGAAACCTTTATGGTTTTGCAAACCACTGTCACACAAATAAATTCAATTAATAAAATAATAAAATACATTATGAAAATACATTAATAGAAGAAAAAAGGGGAGAAACCTATTTGCAACAAAACAACAATAATTCTGCATGCCTTATAATGAAGGTGCCTATTTCATCTTGGGATTAAGGGTCCTCTTATTCAGGAAAGTATCTTGAAGGATCAGGCCTAAGCAGAAGAAATGTTGCTAAATTAATAAGATTTAGGGTTTTACTCTTGGCAGGTGAAGGACATAGGAGCTCTGGGGGCACTAGTGCTCTTAAAAGAACAAAACCTAGAATCAAAATATCATTTGGTAATAATCACTGGTATTTAACAAACATTATTTGAAGCAAAAAAAAATGAAAGAAAAGAAACTAAGGCACAGAGATTATACAGCTTACACAGGGTCTCAAAGCTAGAAGATAATAAACAGAAATTGGAACCAAGTCACCCTGTTTTGAAAGCCCATATTCCTAACACTACACGATAGTATGTTCCAAGCTGAAAGTCCAAAAGACCCAACCGCCCTGGCTGGTGTGGCTCAGTTCATTGGAGCATCATCCCATAACTGAAATATTGGGGCTTTGATTCCAGTCAGGGCACATATCTAGGTTGTGGGTTTGATCCCCAGTCCAGGCGTGCATGATCCCTGCTTGGGGTGCATGCAGGAGGCAACCAATCAATATTTCTCTCATTCTCTTTCTCTCTCTCTCTGAAAGCAATGAAAAAAATGTCCTTAGGTAAGGACACAAAAAATAAGGAAAAGAAACATAACTACTCCTAATCCAGAGAGATCTATCTTTCCAGGACCTTGGTAAGAAATAATCAACATAAGTTACTGAACAGACCCCTCAACAGCATCCACCTGAACAGAATAATAGGTTTTAGAGTCTATTTAGTAACATGATATGATAGCACGCCATCCAAGTTTGATTCAATAAACTTGATTTTCTGAGAGCTCAGTGAATTCTAAGATTCAAATTGTAATATCCCTCAAAATGGCATTTATAAATATTGTTTCTCCCAACAAAGCCTTAGTGGGCTGCTATAGTTTGTATATTTACTCTCCAACTAAAAATGCAACGAGTCTGTGCTATTACTGAAGCATAGAGCCATGTGCTTTTCAAAGTAGATGAAATGGTGTTAGGCCAGATATTTTTTCATGAAAACTGAAAAATTTCAAAAGAACAGGTATTTGTAAACCTATAGGCAGGACAGGAATTCTGCTCAAAGGTAATTTTGATTATAACTGTATCTTAGTCATCTTGGTATTCCTTAGAATTGGTACATGAAAGGCTCCCAATAAATTCTTTTTAGAAAAATGAGTAATGAATTCCCCAATTTTTATGCAGAATTTGGCTGCAATAATTTGGCCTGGGAATTTTGTTTTTAAATATAATGTAATATCCATCAAACAATGAAAACAATTTTTTATCCCACCACCACTACCCCCCACCCCAGCCAATCCTACCTCCCTCCCTTGCTCCCACCCTCCCCCTTGGTTATGTCCATGTGATTTTTATAGTGGTTCCTAAAAACCCTTCCCCCCTCCCCTCTGGCTATTATTAGATTGTTCTTAATTTCAATGTCTCTGGTTGTATTTTGTTTGCTTTTTTCTTTTGTTGATTATATTCCAGTTAAAGGTGAGATCATATGATATTTGTCCCTCACTGCTTGGTTTATTTCACTTAGCATAATGCTCTCTAGTTCCATCCATGCTG
>VMDR010037041.1:0-10342 GCA_007922815.1 Macrotus californicus | reverse complement strand
CAGTAACCTGTGCCTGAAAGTTAATGCCTAGGATACATTTTGAAAGCAAACAAGACTCCTAAATCTCAAACTTGAATTCCACTGAGATACTTTTGTAATTTATAGAAGCACCTTGATGTCCCCCTAACTCAGCCTTAAAACCTCCTCCCCTCCCATCTGCTTATGCAGTGTTGACTACCACTGAGATTTCCGCTGCGTTATTTTTGTCATGGGATCTGACCTGCTGCTCTTACTTGGGTTTTCTTTCACATCAGCCCTAGCCCTTGGTGTTTTATCAGCTTGTCTGCCCTGTGATCCTCTGAAAGGACCAAGGAAAAGAGGGAGGGAGATGAGCAGGCCCCAGCTCATATCTGTTCCTGTCAATTCTAGCAAGCCCTTCTTCCCTAAACATAAAATCCCTTACCACTAGTGTTTCCGAAATTAAACCTCAATGTTAATAGTTTTATTTAGAAAAAAAAAGTTTTCTGGTCAAATAAATTTGGACCTGCTGACTTAAAATTAAATGTTTCTTATCCAAACTTTTATTTTACTTTTAAAAATCCTCACTGGAAGACATGTTTATTGATTTTTAGAGATAAGGGAAGGAAGGAAGAGAGAGAGGGAGAAAAACATCAATTGGTTGTCTCTCATCCACGCCCTGACTGGGACCAAACCCACAAGGTAGGCATGTACCCTGACTGGGAATTGAACTTGCGTCCTTTTGGTCTATGGGATGCCACTCCAACCAACTGAGCCACACAGGCCAGAGCTCTTCTCCAAGCTTTTAATATGCTAGCATGCATTTTGAATCTCTTAGAAGGTGATGTAGTGTGCAGTGTTTCCCAAATGTTTCCCAAACTCACTTTATTTTAAAGCCTTTTTTTTCCTGACAGAATATTTTGGGACTAATATGGAACCTAACTTGATAAAACTCATTTTAATTTTTCTTTTTTCTTTAGCTCATTTTTCCCCCAGGCTACAGCCATACCATTATTACCTTCATAGTTTTGCCAACAACTTTCTTCAAATTAACCCACTCTTTTTTTTCTTAAATTTATTTGAAAAAGAAATGACTGCAAATGGAAAATAAAAACCACTTGCCATAAATGGAAAATAATCAGGAAAGTAAGTAGAATGAAACAATGTGACTAATAAAATAAATTAAAAAGTTAAACTAAAATTTAATAGTGAAATGCAGACAATAATATATTACATTGATTCATAAAAATACACCCTTAAGAATAAGTCCCTCTTGAGAAGAATGGAGCCAATAATGATCAAATCATAACAGAAGCAATCTGGTCACTGTTGTTCATTTTGGATGATTATGAGGCATCGTCATTGAGAATATTCTGGCTTTTGGTTCACAGAGAACCTCAATTCTTCTCTGCACATGGACTAACATGCCAGAGGTCATTCAAATACTTTCTGAGCTAGCACTGGATACTAAGAACTGATTTCTTTTTAAAAATTTGCACTTAGTTTCTTCCCTTATTATTTTTTTGTATTATGAAAAATTTCAAACACACAATGTAGAAAAAAATACCACAATAAAAATGCAAATAACTTTCTCCTACAGTAAACAAATATTAACTTTTTTCAATATTTACATTATTTCTTGGCTAAATTATTTCTGTATAGCATTTTTATTGTTGGGATATTCATTATTGCTGAATATTTTAAAGTAAATTAATGATATCATGATATCTTATTTCTAAATTTTTCACATGCATTTCCTAAAATAATGTTTTGCTGCATAACCACAATAGTTATCTATCATACCTAACAAACTATAGTAATTTCTCAACATCATCTAATATTCAGCTCACATAAAAGACTTTTGGTTAAGAAAACTTTTGTTTTAAAAACCCATTGAATGATTGCTAGATGATCTTTTTGAGAATGTCAAGTTAGAAAGAGCACAGAGACTTCTGGCTAAGATGGAGGTGTAGGTAGATACACCTTGCCTCTTCGCACAACCAAAAGAAGGACAACAACAAATTTAAAAACAAAAAATAACCAGAACAGCCAGAAAATCAAACTGTACGGAAGTCCAACAACAAGGAGTTAAAAAGAAACATTCATTCAAATTGGTAGGAGGGGTGGAGATGGACAGCCAGGGTGGGAAGATGCATGGCAAGGTGCTTGAGGACCGGGGCGGTCAAGGTGGTAGCTGGCAGAGTGGGCAATCCCATATTTGCATGTGGATAAACTGGGAGGAACAACTGGGAGTGACAGGCTGCATAACTCAGGGTTCTAGCTCGGGGAAATAAAGCCTCAAAACTTCTGGCTGTAAAACCTGTGGGAGTTGTGGTGGTGGGAGAAACTCCCAGCCTCACAGGAAAGTTTGTTAGAGAGACCCACAGAGTCCTAGAATGTACACAAGCCCACCCACCCGGGACCAGCAGCAGAAGGGCCCAATTTGCTTATGCATAGTGGGGGAAGTGACTGAAAGCAGGCAGAGAGCTGATTAAGCAGCATTGCTCCCTCTCAGACCCCTCCCCCACATAGTGCTGTGTGTAGCCCTGCCATGGCAAACCTAAGTCTCCACCCCTTACAATGTAACAAGTGTGCCAAGACAAAGAAATATGGCCCAAATGAAAGAACAGATCAAAACTCCAGAAAAAAAAATACAACTAAGTGATGTAGAGATAGCAAAGCTATCAGATGCAGAGATCAAAACACTGGTAATCAGGATGCTCACAAAAATCATTGAGCATGGTCGCAAAATAGAAGAAAAAGTGAAGGCTATGCAAAGTGAAATAAAGGAAAATGTACAGGGAATCAACCGTGAAGGGAAGGAAACCGGGACTCAAATCAACAGTTTGGAGCAGAAGGAAGAAATAAACATTCAACCAGAACAGAATGAAGAAACAAGAATTAAAAAAAAATGAGGAGAGGCTTAGTAACTTCCAGGACATCTTTAAACGTTCTAACATCCGAATCATAGTGGTGCCAGAAGAAGAGGAAGAGCAAGAAATTTGCTTCTTTGAAAACTTAATTTGAAAAAGTAACAAAGGAGAACTTTCCCAATCTGGTGAAGGAAATAGACTACCAGGAAGTCCAGGAAACTCAGAGAGCCCCAGAAAAGTTTGACTCAAGGAAGCACACACAAAGGCACATCATAATTACATTACCCAGGATTAAAGAGGACAGAATCTTCAAAACAAGAGAAAAGGAGACAGTTACCTACAAAGGAGTTCCCATAAGAGACTATCAGCTCATTTCTCAAAAGAAACCTTACAAGCAAGAAGGGGCCGGCAAGAAGTATTCAAAGTCATGAAAGGCAAGGACCCACATCCAAGATTATCCAGCAAAGCTATCATTTAGAATGGAAGGGCAGATAAAGTGCTTCCCAGATAAGGTCAAGTTAAAGGAGTTCCTCATCACCAAGTCCTTATTATATGAAATGATAAAGGGACTTATCTAAGAAAAAGAAGATGGTAAAAACTGTAAACAGTAAAATGACAACAAACTCACAACTATCAGCAACTGAACCTAAAAAACAAAAACAAACTAAGCAAACAATTAGAATAGGTACAGAATCACAGAAATAGAGATCACATGGAGGGTTATCAGTGGGGAGGGATAGGGGAAAATGGGGGAAAGGGTACAGGGAATAAGAAATATAAATGACAGGTACAAAATAGACAGGGGGAGGTTAAGAATAGTATAGGAAATGGAGACGCCAAATACCTTATATATATGACCCATGGACATGAACTAAGGGAGAGGGGATGCTGGTGGAAGGGGTAGTGCAGGGCAGAGGAGAAGAAAGAGGAGAAAAAAAAGGGTCAACTGTAATCGTATAATGAATAAAATATACTTAAAAAAAAGAGAGACTGTGAAGTTAGTTGGTATTGTCCAGAAAATGCACTTTAATTAGGGAAATACTAATAAAGTCTACTTATAAATATTTTCAGTTTTATTTTACAACATTAAAGATATTTTCATTGAGTTTTTCAGATGATTTTGGAAGAGAAATCACACTTGTATCAATAGAGTTCAGTGGGGGAAAGACCCAAGCAAAGGCATCTTGACCTTGTTTGGACAGAGGTTCAGGGCGCAGGAGGTATCTGGGCCAACATTTTAATTTCAATTTAGAAGAAAAATTAGACAAGGAAAACCCTACTTTTCTCCAGTTTTTTTCTTTCTCTTCCTTTAAAAAAATTTAGCTTTAATGAGGTAGAATTTATGTATAAAGTTGTAAGATATTTAAAGTGTCCATCATGGTGATTTGGTTTAGGTGTGCATCATGAAAGCGTCCCCCCATCCAGTTAATTAACATACCCAATACCTCACATATTTACCTTCTTTTTGTGATGACATTTAAGTTCTACTCTATTGGCAAATTTTAATTATAAACCAAAGTGCTATCAACAATAGTCACCATGTTGTACATTAAATCTTCAGACCTCATTCATCTTATAACTGAACATCTGTACCCCTTTACTCACTTCTCCCTATTTGTGCTCCGCCTCATCCTATCTCTGGAAACCACTTCTCTACTCTCTGTTTCTATGAATTTGCCTTCTTTTAGACTCCACATATAAGTAATACCCTGCAGTATTTGTCTTTGCCCATCTGACTTATTTCTAATACAATGCCCTCAAAGTCCATCTGTGTTGTCACACATGGCAGGAGTTCCTTCATTTTCATGGCTGAATAATATTCCTCCTCCCTCCACTTTCAACGGTGGCATGAAATAAGCCCGAGGAGGAGTTAGAACCAACTTTTGGGGGGACTTTGACACCATATTAAGTGTTAGAGACTTATAAGAATTAGAAGTTATAAAAACAGAAAGTTTTGTGTAAAAAGAGAGTAAAAGAAACATATTTGTTTTGAATATTCCACAAAAATTCTAATAACCTAAGTTCAAATTGTTTAATAAACATATTTTTATTGTAAGACAAAGCAGTGACATAGGAAAAAATATAAAGATTTTTTTCTTACACCTAAATCTCAGGGCTCAGAAAGAATTCCAAGCAAATCTCAGTTCCCCTTTTGATGACCTTGGGCAACTTCTTAACTGAAGACCCGGTTTCCTTAACTTTAAATGTGGTGATGATGGTATGTAATATTTGGAGCTTTTGTGAGGATTACATGAGAGCCCATGTGAAGTATTTAACTTAAGCATTTGAGAAGTGGTAGCTCTGAGAAAGCTTTGTGGCATTTACCCTGTAGTCATAAGCGATCCCTCTTCCCCACCACCAGGTGTCAGCATATCAAAATTTCCAGGGCGGTTCTTCTGAGATTAATTCAATTCAACAAACATTACCAAGCACTTAGTTTAGGTAAGACTCTTACTTACCCGATGCTGGAGTCAGAAACCTAGGTAAGACAGTCCCTGATTTTCAAGAGTTTACAACAAGGATTGCAAACTCTGGCCAAATTGGACAGGAAGAAGTTATTTGGCTGGCATTTAAAAAATATATATATATATTGATTTAAATGTCTTTAAGCGTGGCATACACTCTGCACTTCACCTCACCATTCCCTTCTCTCATATTGTACTCAGCCCAATCACGCTACCTTTCTGGCCCAGAAGGATATTTGAGTTTAGACCCCTGGTCTACTCGTGGGTTAAGTGAAGAAGGATGCAGAATAGGAGAAATAACGCCTTGAGAACTGACTCCGCACAAATATGCGCTGACAGGGGAAAGGTAAGCAGGGGTGAAACTAACCTGGCCTATCTAATCATTTTGCTGTGTTCCTCACAGATGTAGTTCTCCTATCTGCTAGGTAAAATTGTTTCCTGTTCTATTCTCTGAAATTCCACAAAAGTTACAAAGTAAAGAAAGAAAACACAAACTGCTGATTGGTTCCTAAAATCTTTCAGGTGAAAAGGCTGAATAGTGAGGTATATCTTTATTTATCAAATGAAGCTTTAAATGGGAGATATAAAAGTAGGAATTGCAATAATGCACTGAAAAATAATGGTGTGAGCCCAGTGCCATAACCCTGGTTTCGACAGCTGCAGGGAAGATATTTCACCTCCAGAATCATAAAATCTCAGTATTGGAAGGGAAATAGATTTTATAAATGGGGAAACTGAGTGAGTAAATAACTAAATGACTTGTCCCGGGTCTTACAGATTGTGGAAAGCAGCAGTACGAGAAACAAACCCCTGGTGGCCCAACTCCTAGTTGCCCCCTTTCACACTGTCTGACGGAAACCGATTATATTTTTGGCCTAAATAATTCAGATTCTTGGTCTATATCACCTACAGTTACCAATGATTCTCACTTCACTTCTTTCTGAGACAAGGTTTTGGACTGTGGAATTCAGGGGTTGTGTTTGTGCATGCAGCAAAAATTTAGCTTCAACCACCACTTAGGTTGTACATCCCCAGGAAGAGTAACATAAAACCTTCCCTGTGTCATTTGAGCAAGTCAGGAAAAAAATAAAAATAATCTGACACCAAAGGGAAGAAAAGGGTGCTCAAAATGGATTTTTTACATTGATTCAACCTGTTGGGTCTTTGCCCAGTTCCTATATTTTCTTTGTGTAAATGGAGCCAAGAGTTATAAAGATAAATCAGAATCAACTAGTTCAAACGACATGACTTCATTCAGAGATTTCACCTCTCAGTGGAAAGCTTGAGAATAAACAAATCCATTCTCTAAGCTGCTCTTGTAGTGGACTCTAATTCAATTTTACAGTCTTCTGAAACCACCCATCACAGCACAAAGTGCGGAAAGCTTGGAATATCTTTAGAGCATTCACCAATCTTTGAAGTTTGTTCCTGGGTTCATTCAATCTTTACAATATAATTGCTGGTATCAAGGGGGTGTTTTCGGATAAAGATGAATAGGATGAGAATGCTGCTCTTAGGGAGCTTATGACTTACTCTGAATGATGGGGGATCTGAAAGCATAGGGATTTCTATCGTACCAAGTAGACCATAAGAACAAAAGAAATCAGTTACAAATAGTGTTAGAGGAATCAGAGAAATCTGCAAGAGAGATTGCACTGGTTGTTGGGTCTTGAAGGGTGGATAAGATTTTTTGTAAACCCTGACTCATGCAGGTATCTGTTTGGAATGGCCACCCTCATCTTGGCTGGTGAAAAATAATTAATAAATAACTATTTTAACAAGCACTCTTCGAAAGCCTACAGTGATCTGTGAAAAACGTATTCGTCCTTTGCAGCTCAGTGAGTGCTACAATCTTATCTGAACTTTAATGAGCATCTCAGCAAAGATTTCTTCTTCCTTGTTTGCTGCTCTGATCTACTTCATTCATGTTGATTATTTTGCATAAACCACACACTTAGAACTGTATACTTTTGTATATATTACACTTATCTACTTGACTTATAATCTCTCCTTGAGGACAAATATGGTTATGTATATTGTTTTTAATTCAGCCCAGCACTTTGTACAGGAGTTTTAAGAACTTATAAAATAAAATGAGCCAGGTAATTGTCAAATCTTCACTTTTTGTATGTGTGTGGAAATAGCCTATGTTAGTCATTTCTGTCTTCTGCACAGCAAATCCACCACCATAGTCAACGTGCCACATGCTGTATTTCAGATGGTTGAAAATAAAATGATAACATAGATAAATATTGAAATTATTTATTCCCCATAATGTCTCCTGGGCACAGCCTAGTCTATTCTAATATCTAATTTTTATGAAAATGGTTTTGAACTTTATGTAAAATTATTTTGTAAAGGCAATAAAATTTAACCTTTGTAGAAAAGTAATATAAAGATATACATAACTTTAGCTCATGAAGTTTCAATACTTTGGTACAGTATATGTGTGTTAGCACTAACATCTTTAAAATCAGAAAGCTTGAGATTAAAAACTGAGTTTGTGCTGAGTTAAAGACTGCTCAGGGGCTGAAGTAATAGAGCATCTCATCATTTTCTATACTTACCCATTGGTTCAAGCCTCTCCTTTGTCTTATAAAAAATACTGAGGTTAACAGGCTGGCTTCAGCCTTGTTCCCCAATTTGCCAGAGGGGTTGAAAGTCAGAACCAAAGGATGCATATGACACACATCACCCAGTCTGTCCAGATTGTCTGTACACACAGACCCACCATGAAAATGAGACAGCCTCAGAGGATCAGCTTCATTGGTTCAGAATCCAGTGGGATACCATTAAGCATTTTGAATAACAAAAGCTAACAAAACTTCAAATATGTATTGTCATGTTGCATGCTTAAGAACCTTAAAAGGAAAGTACTTTTATTACCCAACAAATGAGAAAATTGAAGCTCAGGAAGTTTCTGTAAGTTACCCAAAGTCATTCAGTTGTTGAGTGATAGAGTAATGATTTGAACCCAGGCAGTCTGACTACACCTATGACATTAGTTTTTTACCTTTGTTGGAATTCCACCCCTCCCTCCAATTTTACCTGACTTTGGGAATATGCTCACCCACCTCTGAGAAAACAGACTGACCATAGACATAGATTCCATTATGGGTTCTAGATTTTACTAAAAGTTGGTTCTTAGACCTTCATGAAATAGAGTCTGGTATAATTAAGTGCTGCATAAATATTCCCTGAGTGAATGAGTAGCATGTCCCTAGGTAAATCTCTTCTTTATTAATCTCTTCATTGAAATTTTCATTAACTCCTCAATTGGATTCAGGATTTAATAGTCAGTGGAGTCTAAGACAATATTCCCCTCTTCTACTCAGAGGCTGCCTAGAAAAGGAAAGCATCTGGATATGAGTATTAGCAGGGTATTTCCTATGCCCTCATTGCATTTGTGAAATTGCTATTAATTCTCTTCAATCCACTACCATTTTAAGAGCTGCGAGGCTGTGATTACATAGCAATTTACTTGCTATCTTTTGCTTTTCCATCAACAATGCCAATGCATAATTAAATCATGTGCTCTGGGGAAAAGACACTTTTGAATACAGAGGTATAAGCAAGATACTGTCTCAAGAAAATAGCACAGAAATCAATTTAAGTACCAAGTTAAAGTTGGTATATTAATGTCAGCATACAATTTGGCAAAGGAATCTAACTTGAATAATTTGTTTCTGCAGTGCCTTTGAAATTTATTGATGGTGTGTTGTTATTGAAGCCTAAAGATATGGTGTTCAGCCATAAGATGATTAAAAAAATTGACAGTCACTTGGTTATTTAGATGTAGTGGTTAAAGGTGACAAAATTTCTCATGAGGATTCAGAAAGAGAGTACATATATCTAAACATGTATCAAATGCTTTAGTATAACATATCGGGTATGAGTCTTTTGGTTTTGACTTGTTTTGTCTTGTTTTTGCTATAGATAAGACACAGACATTCTCAATATGTAGCAGGCACAGGATGAGCAGATGCAAATTAATCTAAATCCCCAGGAAGTCATTTTGACACTAGTTTCTTCGGCATTTTCCCATTTCATAAATAAATGCATCCTATTACATTTATTTACATTTAGCTGCAGGCTAGTAGAGAAAACTCATTTAACAAATATCAGGCTAAATTCTGCCTGATAATTTGGCAGGTGACATCTCACGGGGCAAGGCAGCCATGAGCTATAAATACCAGGCACAGAGAACTAAATATATTCAAAACACCTTCTATGACTCTGTTGGCTCGGCTATAGTCGAGGGAAGATTTTAGGAATTTCCCCATTTTTCTTCCTTCACTGCTTTTCAGACTGAGAAATTAGGTCAATGATGCTTTTCTTCATCCTGTCCTTGACTCTTGGAAATAAAGGAATTGTTTACCAGGAAAAGAAAGCAGAAATATTCTGGTGTGTGGGATCTACTGGGTGGGTGAACCCTTTAAGTTCCTCACAGGCTACTCCAACCCTACCCCAAAAGGCAGAGAAATGCCCCAGAGCTCTGGGCAGCATCTTGTAATCTTCTTTGGTCAAATCCAGGTACCAAGGTACAGCATGAGAAAATGATACTAGAACAAAGGGGAAATACTTTTGTAGGAGCCCTGAAAAGCCTGGAGCTCACTTTGAATGCCTTGAAAATTCAGTTTCTCCTTAGTGTGAATCTGAGTGATTCTGAGCAAATTAGAGGGAAAGGGAACAGTGCTGGGGAGTTATCCTGCTGTATCTGGGCTCGAGGACAGGCAGTTCTCCCAGGGCAGGGCTGAGCCCTCTGTGATGGTACTGGTACCTAAATCACGGGAGGCCACATGCTAAGCTTTCAACATCTGTGGCCCATTGAGCATCCATTCCACCGGGAAGTGTCTCTTCCCTTTGCGGAGTAAATTTTCAGAGTCCTAGCTTTTGGCTTTATGTAATCATTTTCAGAAGTTTTGCATTTTACCATTTAATGAAGAAATACTTTTTATAATTAAAGTATATACAAAACAAACATATCCTCTCACCCCCGTGCCAATGGCTGTACCTAAGAATAGAATAAATTCCTTAAGCTCAATA
>VMDR010037040.1:0-10338 GCA_007922815.1 Macrotus californicus | reverse complement strand
AGATATTTACATCAAAATAAAAGAAATAAAAGAACCATGCAAGTATTTGAAAAAATCACATGTGAATTCCTCTATAATCTGGGAGGTGGGAAAACTTTCCTAAATATAACTCAACACCTAGAAGCAATGAGATAATTGATTGATAAATTTTATTATCTAAAAATTTAAATTTTAATGATAAAAATATACCATAAGCAAAGTAAAAATACAAATGGCAGACTGAGAAAAAAATATTTTCAACATATACCAGGAAAGGTATCCTAAAATATGTTACAAAGATATCCCTAATACATAAAGAGCTTCTAAAAACTGCGATGAAAGAGGCCAAGAACTCTATATTAAATGGACTGATCTGCAGAAAACTTGCAGGAAAAGAAATACAAATTGCTCTTCACTGTGGGAAACGCTGTCCAGCCTCACCCGTGAGGTGACAGTTGTTGACTGGGTGACTGGGGCATGGGTGCTCATCACAGGTGTGCATATGCAAGTCTGATCGTGCCACTCATGCGGCTGAGAGCTTCAGTTGGCTTCTCCTGGCCTGTAAGGTGAAGCCCTAACCTCTTAGCGTGGCTTTTAAGACTTTTTAGAATCAAAATCTAGTTGTTCAGTCTCATCCCTCACCATGACCCAGCTCCACAACATGATGCTGTGATCACATCGAAGGTCATGCTGTCTCTAAGCATGGTATGTGTTTTTACACTTTAATGGCCCTGAAGCCTGCCGTTCCTTCTGTCCACAGTGCCCCTTCACTGTTCTCTGCTTGACAAAACCCTGCCATTCTGCCAGACAAAGATTCAACTTTAACACAGCAAATGGGCAGTCAGTTTATTTCCTCCTAAAATCAAACCTTGGAAAATAGACTCGGCCTCAGAGTCAGTGATTTCTATCTGCCTGTCTCTGTCGGACTCTCACACACGCTCATACACGCACACGCACACACTTCTGCCTCTGTCTGATTGCTGCCCTCACCATCCTAAGCCTGTGAACTCCATGAGGTGGGAACCGGTAGCAGATAGCTCTGGGCTTGTATTCTGATAGCCTTGTAACTGGCAAGGAACAGAAGCTATTTCCTGCCAGCTCCAGTTAGAAAAACTCCTTAAAAGTACTGTGCTTGGCCTGAGTCCCTCATCTATCTCTTGGTTAATTTCTGTGACCAGGGAGGTAGAGTAGGTGATTGAGCCCAGTCCCCATGCCTCACCATTGGGGTGGGGGAACAGGATTGGCAGTCCTCATCAGGGCCGTATTTTAGGATTTGAGAGGAGAAGTTTCCCAAGACAAGAAAGATGTTGTCTGGGCATACAAAGGAATAACACTTCACCACACATGTGGAGAGAATTGTAACAGCAGATGTTGAAAGGAATGTTACATCTTTTTTATGACTAAAACTTTATTCCTGATACATATCTATTATAGCTCAAATACATGATAAAGTATATCAGTCAAAAGAAGCAACTAATCAGGAATCTGATTTAGATACTTTCATATTTTCTTTTTCTTTTACTTTCTAATTATTTTTCAAATAAGGATCCAGCCCTGGCTGGTGTAGCTCAGTGGATTGAGCGCTGGCCTGCAAACCAAAGGGTTACCAGTTTGGTTCCCAGTCAGGGCACATGCCTAGGTTGCAGGTCAGGTCCACAGTAGGGAGTGTGCAAGAGGCAACCACACATTGATGTTTCTCTCCCTCTAGGTCCACAGTAGGGAGTGTGCAAGAGGCAACCACACATTGATGTTTCTCTCCCTCTCTCTCCCTTCTCCTCTGTCTAAAAATAAATAAATAAAATCTTTTTTAAAAAGAAATGAAATTGTCCTTTAAAAAATAAAACAAAATAAGGATCCACCTAATGAGTAAATTCCCTAACCTAAACTTTCTAGGTTTGAACAATGTTATTCTTTGTCAACAATATTCTCCATATTCTTTCTTTCGCCAATTCTATTTCTCCCCAAACCAGTTACAGTATTCAAATGGAAAACAAAACCAAAATGAAAAACTAAAGCAAAAAGTTTCCTTACCTATGAATAAGTTATTGCTCAGAGACGTTTTAAGAGCAGAAAGAAAGGAAACAATCACTTCCATGATATTCTCTCTTACGTGGGTGATCTGCCAGTGTTTGTGATGCTGTTTTAGGATCGCAATGTTCCATGTGCAGGACACTGGGCTGGCTGGGCAGGTGTTAGCACCCAACTCAGGAACTCTTGGACCTGCAGTCAGGAAGAGTGACTGTGAGATGTCATCATGCTGCCTCGGCAGCCTTAAGGAACAGCTTTCTCTAGGACTGATTTGGTCCACACATATTTGAGTGCTCATTATGTGCAAAGCACTATCTCAGGAACAGTGACAGACAAGAGAGTGTTCAGGAGGTTAACCCTCCATGAGAAGAGAAGTGTGTAAAACTGCTGGGTACAATTTTGAAATAAATAACTTCCCTTGAGCAAATTAAACCCTCTAACATAAAGATATACAGGGTCTGGCACAATTAACACCCGTTTTAATTATAAAATCTTTTACTACAAAATCATAAGCGTGTAATTCTGTAACATAATGATATCACACTCAAGCACACCATATGACATTTTAGGTGAAATGTCTAAATTGAAACTATAAATTATCACACCCATATTATTGCCCTACCAACCACACTCAAACAGGCCTTACTTCGGTCAGATCCCGTATTTATTTTGCTTATCTATATTTTCTGATTCATGTCTCACAATGAACAGATATTTAAAGGGTAATAAAACAAAATTAAATGAAAACTTGTTGTGAAATAAGAAAGGGTATGCCTCACCTGACATCACAGGTGAAAATCCTGTTTCTATCAGTGACCAGCTGTGTGAATTTGGGCACTCGAATTAATCCCTTTAAGCTCTGGCTTCTTGGCCTGTGAAACTAAGCTAATAATTCTACCTATCCCAAAATGTTGTGACTTTTAAATAAGATAAAATGTAACAAAGTGGTTAACACTATGTGTGGAATATAGAAGATGCACAAAACACTTCTCACTAAGATGGAGGTATAGGGAGACATGCCTAGCCTCCTTGCACAACCACAAAAAGAATTACAACTAAATCTCAAGACAAATAGCATCCAGAAGTGTCAGAAAATCGAATTGTAGGGAAGTCTAACAACCAAGGATTTAAAGAAGCCACATTCATCTAGATGGGTAGGAGGGGTGGAGATGCAGAGACAGGCAGAGATGAGCAGAGGTGGCAGAATGGGCATGGGTGGTCCCACATTCATGTGCAGTGGATAAAAATCAGGAGGGATACCTTGGGAGCAAGCAATCCCCACCCCACACCATACCACACAGCACAGGTTTCCAGCACTGGAAAAATAAATTCCTACAACTTCTGGCTGCAAAAACCAGTGGGGGTTGGGGCAGCAGAAAAAGCTGCCAGATTTTTAGGAAACTCCAATTAAAGGGCCCAAATAGTCTTAGAATGTACACAAACATACCTACTCTGGGATTCAACACCAGGGCAACAACTAGCTGGAAGGGCACCATTCATATACAGGGAGTGGGTGAAGTGACTAGAAATTTGATGAGTGCTGGGCAAACTAGCACAAGCCAGGTAGTGGCACAGTCACCTCTCTGAGCACTCCCCCCACACAGAGCCACAAAGCAGTGAGGAGGGTTGCCCTACCCTAGCAATTACCTAAGGCTCCACCTCACACAATTTAAAACTGCCTTTTCTACAATAGGCTGCAATACTCAGACATGGAATCAAAGCAGCTCTACCTAATACACAGAAACAAACAAAGGGAGGCTGCCAAATTGAGGAGACAAAGAAACATGGCCCAAATGAAAGAACAGAACAAAACCCCAGAAAAAGAACTAACTGAAATGGAGATAGCCACCCTATCCGATGCAGAATTTGAAACACTGGTGATCAGGATGCTCAAAGAACTCATTGAGTGCCGCAACAACATATAGGAAGAAATGAAGTTTACACTAAGTGAAATAAAGAAAAATCTACAGGGAACCAATAGTGGAGAGGATGAAGCTGGGATTCAAATCAACAATTTGGAACATAAGGAAGAAATAAACAGTCAACCAGAACAAAAATAAGGAACAAGAATTTAAAAAAACAAGGATAGTATAAGAAGACTCTGGGACATCTCCAAATGTGCCAACATCCAAATCATAGGGATGCCAGAAGGAGAGGAGGAAGAGCAAGAAACTGAAAACTTTTTGAAAAAATAATGAAAGAAAACTTCCCTAATGTAATGAAAGAATTAGACATACAAGTCCAGGAAGCAGAGAATCTCAAACAAGTTGGACCCAAAGACTACCACACCAAGACACATCATAATTAAAATGCCAAAGGCTAAGATAAAGAATCTTAGAAGCAGAAAGAGAAAAACAGATAATCACCCACAAAGGAGTTCCCATAAGACTGTCCGCTGATTTCTCAAAAGAAACTTTGCAGGCAAGAAAGAACTGACAAGAAGTGAGTCAAAGTGATAAAAAGCAGGGACCTACAACCTAGATTACTCTATCCAGCAAAGCTATCATTTAGAATGGAAGGGCAGATAAAGTGCTTCCCAGACAAGGTAAAGCTAAAGAAGTTCATCACCACCAAGCCATTATTACGTAAAATGTTAAAGGGTCTTATATGAAAAAGAATATCAAACTATGAACATTAAAAAGGCAACAAATTCACAACTATTATCAACTGAATCTAAAATAAATAAATAGAATAAAAAAATTAAGCAAACAACCAGAACAGGAACAGAATCATAGGTGTGGAGATCATTTGGAGGGTTATCAGCTGGGAGGGGGAAGGGGAAGAATGGGGGAAAAGGTGCAGAAATTAAGAAGCATAATTGGTAGGTACAAACTAGATAGGGGGTGTTAAGAATAGATAGGAAATGGAAAAGCCAAAAAACTTTTACACATGACCCATGGACATGAACTAAGGGGTTATGGAGGGAGGCAAAGGGGGAAAAATTGAGACAACTGTAATAATATAATCAATAAAATATACTTAAACATTTTAAAAAAGAAGATGTTACAGAACAGACCTGAGGGGGAGCAAATGATATACTATTACTGAATGGACCCATCCTTGTGCTCTGGGGTTGTCCCCCCATACCCTACTAGGTTTGCCTTGCCTGCCACCAGGGAAAGATGTCTCTCAATGCCAGAGACTGGTGAAAAGGAAATGGATTATTTATTTAAGGAGATATACAAACTTAAGTGTAATGAGTTAATGCCTTCATTGAGATCCCAAAGTCCTTTAGAATACCCACAAATGCACAGCCCTTCCTTCCCCCTCTGCCTAGTCCGGGTACCATATCTCAGGAAAAGAAGTAGAAGTCCGTGAGTCAGGCAGCTCCTCAGTTCCGACACCATTAGCTGTGGAGCTGCGAGATCTCTAGTTAATCCAAACCCATGTGGCACCTTCTCCTGGCCCACCAAGAGTCCTTTCACCCCTTTCCTTCCAGGCAAAGTCTCTCTTGCTTCCTAAGCCACTTGGCAAAAAGGGAGCACCCTAAAGCTGCGTGGTTCGCCCCTCCCAAAAAGACCCCTCATGGCTGCCGAGCCTGGGTTTAAATCCCAGCACCAATTTTCCTCTGCCGAACCATTTCCGACTCCTCCCGCAATTGGCCACACCTGCCAGCATTCCTGTATTTTTCCAGCTTTTCTGGTCTGCTATAGTAAGTCTGGGCAGGTGTGGCCCTGTGGTGTGGAGCCAATCATCTCTAAGCTTTTGAGCAGGCTCTGAAACCAGGGAGAGTTGACTACCAGTTACATCCTGGGTTGAAGTCACTTCCATCCCCCTGGATCAAAGCGTGGCCACAGCTGTCTAACATATCCATGAAACCAGTTAAAGGTTATAGATATGTTAAACGACCATTCTAGAGGTTATCTGCAAAACTGTTGCTATTCAAAACAGCTCTCAATGGCCCTGCTCCATGCATCCCATCCCCCAACTCAGACTTGTGGGGGCGAGGACATCCTATATATATATTTTTTCCCTAATATTTCCTGGACACTGAGTTCTGGACCCCATTACAAATCCCTATTTGGGCCCCCCTCACGTTGGCTGCACCCTGTTATAGATGCACTAAACAAATTATGTTCATTATTCTTGTTATTCATAGAAGGAAACTTTCATCTTTGGCTAAACAAACATAAAATATAGGGACAAGTGGTACCTAACCTAGTTTATTCTTTTCGAATATTTGCTCAAGTATGAATTCTTTAGGCTTTTCCAACTTTATATTGAACCGTCCCAGAAGCCGTCCTAGGGCTCACTACCATGGAGTCTCCAGGCCTTGAGTTGCTGTTCCCTTGTGTTGTATTTCTAGCAGAAGTAGCTCATAGAACCTCAGCCTTGTTTCTAATGAGAGCCTTCAAACTAAGTGACATTTGTCACCATGCAGGTCTAACCTTGGCTTACTGAAGCCTGTATGTTTCCCTGTAATTGAATCTCAGGGGCACCAATAAAACAGGGAGTTTTCTCTTTCATCTTTTTCTACAACTTTATTTTTCAAGAGTATTCAGGGCCGAAATAGTGACAGCATCTTCTTTGCCTCTTCTCTGTTCTTTCCTCCACCCTCCTCTCCCACCCCTCAGTTCTGATGGGCTCTTAGTCTTTCTTCTACACAATGAGGAAGTTAAGTGCTGACTGTCCTTCTACTCACTAGTCTCCAAAATTTTCTGACTGCCAAAATGGGTTTTCTTTTGAGAAGAAACTTCATTTTTTCCTCTTGAACAAATGTAGTTGTTTTGTTTTAATAATACATTTAGTTTTACCCACCTTAGAGATTCTCAGCCAGTTCAGATAATCAACTCTTGTCTTAGTTCATTTTCCCCAGATTCAGTCTTTGGATAGTTTTAAAGAGGGAGTTATACCCTTATATATAGCAATGCAACTGGGAAAAAAACAGCATTATTCTCACTAATAGAATTCTTGGAAAACAGAATTGATGGCTCTCTAAATGATAGCTACTACTATTGGTACTTCTATTAATGGACATTTAATGAGCAGTTACTACAAGTCAAGCAAGAAACAGACATCATTTACATCATTTAATCCTTTTAAGAATGCTATGGATTGCTATGATTTTCTTTCCCATTTTATACTTGAAGGAACTGTTGCTAATGAGTGATGGGGTCTGGGACATGTTAATTAAATTTTTAAGCTTAATAGATTTTAAGATTTACTCATATAAGACAGGAATATAACCGTTGGACAAAATATTTTCAGTGTGTACCAAAGTCCATTCACAAAAGCGTGAATTTGGCTCTAAAACCTGTTTGCATTAAATGAAAAACAACAGCAGTTTAGCAATGAATTAGTCTGTGATCTTTAGGCATAATCTATGTTATCTACTGTTCCAAGTTTGTGGGCTCCTCAGACTACTATAGCATTTTAGCACTGAATAAGATTTTTAAATGTCTACTTTCATGTCTTCAAATAATGCTCTGAGGCTATCCAGTCCAACGAGGACTATCTGGAGAAAGGGGTAGGGTTATTTGGTACACCTGGGGTTGTCTGGCTGCATAATTACTTGATTCTCCATCTAATAATTTTGCATGGGTCATTTTAAACTGATACTGGTAGTTTGGCAAATTTGGTGAAGCATCCATAAAACATTGACAAAAGGTTTAAATTTTCAGCCAGTTTTGATGGTAGTGTAACTTTGTTTTTATGACTTAGAAAACAAAATAAATCAGTCTTTGTGAGATCTATGTCCAAGATGTACAGACACGATGGGTTTTCTTAGGCACACCCAGCTTCAAATGTTCAACTGTTTTTTCCACTGCCCATTGAATGTCCCCCAGATTTTAGTTTATAGAAAATTAATGACTGAATTAAGTCAGTCAACACTGCAAAATGAAGTAGACACAAAAGGTGATGGAACACAGAAACTGAAATCACAAACAAATCTGGCTGCATAAAAAATTGTAATTAGTTGCGAAAACATCTGAACGTCTAGCCTTTTGAGGCACAGCTCTTTATGAGTGTGGTGCTTTTCCAGTCGTAAAGTTGTGTAAAACTGTGATAATACAAAAGCAGTGTAACTGAGGTTGCAGAGAAACCTCATGCAGTACAAGGTGTCTGACGGGGTAATCATTGTGTCCATTATGGGCTGTTACTTTGTCTATGACCAGAAGTTTGAATTACATTCAGAAAGACTTCATTATAATTTAATGTATTATGCACCCAGGCAAAAATAAGTTTTCATTTATTTATGCAGTGAAGATATACACATATGAATGCATACGTGACCACTACAGGCAGTGGTTGGAGAGTGAGTGGTAGGGACCACCTGGGTTCAAATCCTGCCTCGGCCACTTACCAGAACCTCAGTTTGGGCAAGTTACTTCACTTTTCTATTTCTCAATTTCCTCACCTATAAAATGAGGATAATAATCGAATCTAAGCCATATAGTTGATGTGAAGGTTTAAAGGACTTAACACCGTGCCTGACATACCTCATAGTACAAATGTTTATTGGGTGCCTGCTGTGTGCCACACACTGTTCTTCATTCTTGGGAAACTGAGGTGAACAAAATAGAGAAGGCCTCTATTCTAGTTGGTAATTATATGCTATTGCAAGAGGAAGTCAACCTGGGAACATAGAGTATAAATAAATTAGATCATTGAAGATTATGATTAAGTACTAAGAAGACAAGAAAAGCAGTTTTGGGGAGTAACTGAACTCACAATATAACTTGAGACTGATATTTTTTAATTTTAATATAACAGAAACATGCATAGATACAAGTATATACAAGATCTGTCCAGCAAGTGGTCAGCCATGTGCTATGAAAAACAGAGTCATTTATTGAAGAAGATACAAGATGCCAGAAACACTGTACATAGGACAATGACGCCTAAGTTCCCTTCAAAGTAGGCACCTTGGGACCTCACACAGTTCTCCTATTCATCATCAGCTGCCCTGTTGTATTTTCCTGAATGTCATCAATGGTCTGAAATCTCTTCTCTTTCAAAGGTGATTTTAGTTTTGGGGAAAAGCCAGAAGTCTCAGAGCACCAAGTCTGGGCTGTAGAGGGGCTGAGTCACCTGGGTGATTTGGTGTTTCACCAAAAAACTCTGCATGAGATGTGATAAATGAGCGGGTGTGTTGTGATGAAGCTGCCAATCACCAGTTTCCCACAGCTGTGGCCTTCTGAATCATCTGAATAGTTTTCTGCAGAGGAATGTTCTAGCTTAACGCAAAATTTGATGCAGATTCATCGCTCCACTTGCTCAGTCATTTTGAGTGTGATGGCCACACAGTACACATGCTCACTTAATGGCATCTACACCCCCCACTGACGAGTACAATGAAGTGGTTATTGCTCACGCATGTGCATTCCAGTCCACTCTCCTTGTCTGCCAGGTTGCATCAATGACATGCAAACTGTTCTCATTATATTAACAATGGCCAGACTTTTTTCCAGACAGTCCTCAGAGGATTGACAGTTGGCTTTTGATGCCCCCTCACTAAAGAACTAGTGAAAATACTTTGAGAGATATATTCAAACAATAAATTGACCTGTGTTCAACACAGGCTGGTCTCCTCTTCTGTGTACTCTCCAGGTTCTGTTGTACCTTCTCTTCTTGGGCACCCCACTTGTTCACAGGATTGTGACTTTCCTACTCCTTTGCTCTCACTGTGGGTTGCTGTCTCAGCAGGCAGTGGAGTACTGCTAATGGAGCTTAGCTCATGCTTAATCTCTTCTCTAATAAATGTCCGGGGTTAAGAGGTTTTATCAACAGGGCCTGTCTTTTCTCTGTGTTTGCATGATGCTATAGCTCCTCCAGTCTCTCTGCTGGTAGACTGCCTTTCTCTTGCTGGCTTCCTCTGGGTCTTTGTCCATTGCCTACTGTGCTCTCATGATGGGCTATTTAGCCTCATTTGGAAGAGCAGCTTTCATACTGAGGTTTGAATTGAAAGCAGATTTCCCTCATTGAACCAAAATGAGAGTCATGACACTTCATGTGTAGCATCACTAGCCTCTCCATTGCTGGCATGGCTCAGAGACTTACTGTTTAATGCATTCATGCCCAGTATTATGTAGGCAATAATAATCTAGTGTAGTTGCTAAGGAAAAGTGAGGACAATAGAGCAGACCATAATGTCTCTTGTTGGAATAATAATAATAATTAATTCTGAATTTGGGGATGAAAATATTTGCTCATGGGGTAGAAGTCTCTAATATTGAAATACTGTCATGCATATAGTACTCAAAATAAAAATTGTCCATTGAAATAATTTCTAAGTATTTTTCTAGAATCTGCAGTGAATTGTAAGGACTTGGGCAGTGAAAATGGAAATAGGTTTGCTGGCCCTATCTTTTTTTTTTTTTTTTTAAATAT
>VMDR010037039.1:0-10339 GCA_007922815.1 Macrotus californicus | reverse complement strand
AAATAAATTGCCAACATAAATATGGAGAAAACTATAATATATTTAAAGTAAATATTGAAGTTTTTTTTATTGTTGGTCAAGGGCAATTGTCTTCATTAAAAGTCCTAGAGGAGAACATAGGCAGGAAAATCTCAGATACTCCACTCAGCAATATTTTCACTGATATGTCCCATAAAGCAAGGGACATAAAGGAAAGAATAAACAAATGGGACCTCATCAAAATAAAAAGCTTCTGCATGGCTAAAGAAAACAGCATTAAAATGAAAAGAGAACAACCATACAGGAAAACATATTTGCCAATGATACCTGAGGCAATGGTTTGATCTCTAAAATATATAAAGAACTCACATGACTCCACTTCAGGATGACAAACAACCCAGTTAAAAATAGACAAAGGACTTGAACAGATACTTCTCCGAGGAGAACATACAGAGGGCCCAGAGACAAATGAAAAGATGCTCAGCATCACTAGCCATCAGAGAGATGCAAATTAAAACCACAATGAGATACCACTTCACACTGGTCGCAATGGCCATCATAAACAAATCAACAAACAAGTGTTGGAGAGGATGTGGAGAAAAGGGAATCCTAGTGCACTGTTGGTGGGAATGCAGAATGATGCAGCCACTGTGGAAAACAGCATGGAATTATTTTTCTTATTTAAATCCATACTCTATTTTTTCTTTCTTTAAGATAATTATCTTGGATGAATCTCAGAAAGGCAAATCCATCATTAAAATAATATTTAAGTGGGGGGAAATGAGCTTAATAGGTTAGCTTTCAAAAGAGAAGAAATTTCTGAGACTCCCATACTAAAAAAAGTAAAAATATCTTATGCTAAAACATAAGCGAATACTTCTAATAAAAGAGAATATACTCTATTTTTAGGAGAATTTTCTTTAAATAATATTAAAACTATATCACATAAAATTGACAGTAACCAGAGGGGAGGAGGGAGAGGAATAATGGGGGAAAATAGGGGAAGGGTCATCACAGAACATGAATAAAAGACAAATGGACAAAGCCAAAGAGGGTAGGATCGAGGGTGGGAGGCAGGGATGGTAGGTAGGTAGAGGGCGGAAAATGGAGACAACTGTATTTGAACAACAATAAAAATAAAATGAAATGAAATTGGTAGTAAAAGTGTGCAAATGCCTACAGTGTGAAATTCAAATAATATGAATTAAACATATTCATTTTATTGTAGATATACATTTTAAAGTAGAAAGACTTTCTAGTTTTTTTTTTAAAGATTTTATTTGTTTAGTTTTGGAGAGAGGGGAAGGGAGAGAAACATCAGTGTGTGGTTGCCTCTCACATGCCCCCTACTGCGGACATGGCCCACAACCCAGGTACATGCCCTGCCTGGGAATTGAACCAGTGACTCTTTAGTTCGCAGGTGGGCACTCAGCCAACTTAACCATACCAGCCAGGACTGAATTAAACATATTTAATAGATACTAAATACCTGTATTTTGGTAGGTAGCACTTTATTTACCTCATCATTAAATGTGTCCCTGACAGTTGATGGAATTCATTCAAAGGCTAATAAATCTCAACACAAAATGTTAAGGTAAATTGGGAGCTATTATTTGGACAACTATGTGGTCTCTAAGTAAATTTACCAGAAAAATGGAATGGCCTATTAACAGTAAATGATAGCAAGGTGTTTGAAGTGGTGAGATTTATCAATAATTTGTCAGTACCCAAATTTAAGGTAATTACCTAAAAAAATATGGTCGGATCATATGGTGCCTTAAATCACATGATTCAGACATTTTGTAAGCCAGGGCACTCTGACCTTCTGTCCCTGCCTATGTCAGTCTGAGAAGTGAGATCTAGCTATGTCTGATGCGGCACATTTTGTATTTTATCGATTACCACAACACTTGTGAGAACAGTTTGTCAGTATACAATACTGTAAAGTACTACTTAATTGAACTCCAAATAAGTTGAGTCAATTAGCTGTACCCCATGACATGAACATAAAAACAAAATCCAAAGATAAACTTTACTCTGGGCCATGTTTGGGTAACTGATCTAATTGAGCCTTTGACCAATAATCCTGTTTCTGAACTCTAGTTTCTTCTGTTGAACTTATAAGGACTTCTTAATATTCATTCCCAAGTGCATGGCTGATTCACCTTAATACCTGTGTGGACTCCAGGAAGAAAGATTCATTTGATGTGGACCCTGAGAAGAGATTCATCTGCTGAGATGAACTCCCCACAGTCAACGAAGGGCCCAAATTTTATAAATAAATAAGAGCCTAGTGGCCCTTTTTTGTTAACAGTGGCTCCTCACCTACTCTGGGTACCAGGAAGAACTTCAGACTGAACTCGTGGATTCCCAGACTGTCTGAATCAAACTGTAGGGAAATCCTGGTTTTGTCTTTGTACCAACAACTGAGACCTCCCTCCCTCATACAACCTGAACTGAACAATTTGGATACCTCATTTACATATAATGGACCTAATTGAGAACCTGGGTGGGAAGATGCAGTATAAAAGTTAACCTCCTCTTTGTCTCTGTGGTCCACCATTGAGATTGCTACCCTAATCTGTCTCCCAGGCTGTAGCTCCTTTCATTCAAATAAATGGTCATTATTCTTTATTACAGTCTGAAGTTAATTTTGGTTTGCACCTACTGAGAATCAACGGGTCTCACCTACTTAACGTCAGATCGAATGGAACACGTTTACCACTGGGTAAGGAAGTAGATCAGCATCCACCGCTTAATAATAATTTTGCTATGGGTGTTCACTGCTTCAGTATAAGTGAAGCAGAAATACTGTACTCCAGTGAGTTCTGAACACAAATAGAGCAGCCAGAATAATATTGCAAAATGCAAGTCAGGTTCAGGTCATGTCAGTCCTTTTCACAAAACCCCCCGTTTCTAAATGCAAAGTGGTACCCTCAATTAGATCAGAACCTAAGGGACAGAAAAGGGACCTCAGTGGAAAAATGGATAAATCTAAATGAAGTCCGTAGTTTAGTTAGCAGTTGGCTATCAGTGTCAATTTCTTAGTTTTGAAAAATGCACTAGGGTCACATAAGGTATTAACATTAGAGTAAGTCAGGTAAAAGCTGTCCAGGATCTCTACACTCTCTTGGCCATTTTTCTAGGTATGTAGAATTATTTGAAAGTAATTACTGCACTTAAGCAAAACAAAACAAAACCTCCATTTGTTTCCTGTGTTGCTCCCAGTAAAAGTCAAAGGCCTCACACTGGCCCTCGAAGCCCTCATGTTCTGACACCCGGCACTGCTCTGACCTCACCTCCCGTTACGCCCTCACATTCTCACGTTCTCGTTTCCTTGCAGTCTCCTCGGTTCACCTGCTATGTTCTCATCTCAGGGCCTTTGCAGTCACTTCTCTCCCTGAAACTTGTTCCCTCCAGATATCCGCAAGGCTCACCCCCTCACACCTTTCCAGGCCTTACATAAAGATCTTCCCAGGGAGGCCATCCCTGGCTTTAACTGTTTACGCTGCTAGAAAACAAACTCCAAGAGGACAGGGATTTATGCAGGCCTTTTTGTTTATTATTTTATGCCCTGAATGAAGGACAGTGTTTGATATATAGTGAACAGCTGATAAATACTTGGTGAATGAGTACACAAATGAAATAAGAAAGAAAATATCTGGAGAGGGACAGCTGTAGCAAATAGTGACCGGAGAGCATTAAGTCCTTAAAATACATTTAAAATCTTTAATTTCATGAAATAATTTTTAAATTGAGAAGGTTTTCTTTTTTTCATTGTTTCATCACCCAACACATTATTTCTATAAGGATTTATATTTATTGTTATGGTTATTGCTAATAAAAATGGAAGGTTACATGGAAGCAGAGGTTGATTTCTAGATCTTGAACAGAGTGGTCCGTAAAAATAATTTACTTTTGGACCCTCATACTAATTAATTAATATGACAGTTATTTTTCAAAGATAAATACTGCTTTTTGCTTTTGCTAGTATATTAAAGAAAACATATTCATGTAGATGTAAGTTTTCAATTTATTTGGATAAATACCTCTGAGTACAGTTGCTAGATTGCATGGGAAGCCTATGTTTGCCTTTGTGAGAAACTGACAGACAGTTTTCCAGGGTGGCTCGGCCATTCTGCTTCCCTACCAGCAGTGAGTGAGAGTTCCTCTTGCTCTACATTCTCAACAGCTTTTGTTCTGTCAGTGTTTCAGCTTTTAGCCATTCTGGGAGGTATGTGATGGTATCTAACTGTTTCAATTTGCAATTCCCACCCTGGCTGGTGTGACTAAGTGGATTGAGTGGCGGCCTGTGAACCAGAGGGTCTTCAGTTTGATTCCCAGTCAGGGCACATGCCTCCGTTGCTGGCCAGGTCCCCAGTAGGGGGCGTATGAGAGGCAATCACACATTGATGTTTCTCTCCCTCTCTTTCTCTCTCCCTTCCCTTCTCTCTAAAAATAAATAAATAAAATCTTTAAAAAAAATTTCAATTCCCTAATGACATATGATGTTTAGCATGTTCATATACCATCTGTATATCTTTGTGAAGTGTCTTTCAAATCTTTTGTCTGCTTATTAATGAGGTTGTTTATTCCCTTATTGTTGGGATTTAAAAGTTATTTGTATATATGGATATAAGTCCTTCACTGTATATGTGCTTTGCAAATATTTTTCCCAGTCTGATTTGTCCTTTCATTTGATAGTGTTTTTCACAGTATAAATTTAATGAAGTCCAACTTAATCTAGTTTCCTTTCATCGATCATCTTTCGATGTTGTAATCCAAAAATCGTTGCCAAATCCAAGGGCCCTAGATTTTTTCCAATGTTGTCTTCTAGAAGATTTTTAGTTTTGTGTTTTACATTTAGGTCTACATTTTGAGTTAATTTTTGTGAAAGCTATAAAGTCTGTGTCTAGATTTCTTTGTTTTTTCCTCATTTCCCATTCTCCCCTCTCTCTTTTTCTTTTATACATCTACATGAAAACCTGCACACAAGTGTTTATAGTGACTTTATTCACAATGACCAAAAACTGGAAACAACCAAGTTCTTCAGTACATGAACAGATAAACTGTGGTACATTCATAACGTTGTTTGGCAATAAAAGGAAATGAGCTGCCAAGCCACGAAGAGACATAAAGCTACCTTAGGTGCATATTGCCAAATTCTATACTCTGTACGACTCCAGCTATAGGACATCTTGGAAAAGACAGTGAAGAGATCAGTGGTTGCCAGGGAGAATGGGGAGGAGGAAAGATTGAATAAGTGGATTTTGTAGGGTGGTGAGTCTATTCTGTACGGTACTGTAATGGTGGGTACATTTGTCAAAAACCATAGAACTATACAGCACAAAGAGTGAACTGAATCCTAATGCAGAGTAAGGACTTTAGTTAATAACAATGTGTCAGTATCAGCTTATCATTTATAATAAATATACCGCATTAACCCAAAACATTAATCATAGGAATAGCTGGGGGCCGGGGGAGAAGGGGAGGTATGGGAACTCTGTACTTCTTGCTCAATTTTTCTGTAAACCTAAAGCTGCTTTAAAATATAAAGTCTGTTTAAAAAACACATTGTCAACCTTTTTTCTAAACTTTCACTTGTCATCATATTTACAAGTTTTCCTCTCTTTGTCCCCTTATGCTTACCATTACTCATTGCTTTTGTTTGTCCTGATATGACTTGACAAGCAAAGGTTTATTTGGATTTCTAGTTCAGGCAAGCATTTCAATTTAGACTAAACTACGAGATGCCAGAAAGATAAAAGAGTACTAAATATATATTTATACTCTACACACATATGCAGACTGTATAGACATAAGCACACTGATATCCCTAACTTCTGTATTTGCAAGGCTATTCTTTTTAATGCAAAAGCTCTAATTTTAATGTATTGTAACACCAGGAGGACAGTTATTATTTAAACAAAGATAAATGTTCATAAAGATACATGCCTATACATTTTGTCTGAATTTAATATTAGCAAACATTAGGAGTGTGTCATTATGGTGATGGTGGGCTATACTTTGTCAAACTAGAGGAGAGTTCCTCTCCCTCACCTACAAAAAGATCAACAAGTAAATGTCCAAATGCAAATGTTCTATATTTCCTATCAGTGTACTCTATACTATATATATATATACCTACAGTCATATATATGCAAGCCCTGTCCCCTAACTCTAATTTATCTTTTTCTATTTATCTCTGGTTTTTTAAAGCAATTCCTTAACAATTCCTCATGGAGGTATCATTTCTACATGTCCTCCACTCCCCAGGATATGACTCATCCTGGCAAGGAAACTTGGAATGCACTTAGAGCTGCCAGGTGTTTTCTCAGATTGTTCTATCCCATCTTGGATTTCCTGTCCTTTCAAACAATATTTTTCTACACTTTTTGGTGCCAATATTATTCACGATAGAAGAGAAAAATCAGGGTGCTAACTAAAAAGACATTTTAAAAGTGAAAAACATCTGAGTTTAGAAATAAATTATTTGTGAAGGTCCAGAAAAGTACAGAGCTGGGGGCAGTTTCTAGGACTGTAGGTAGTATATTAGAGTTCTCCAGAGAAACAGAAACAGTCACACACACACACACACGCACACACACACACACACACACACGGTCTGTCCAGAAAGTACTCAGTCATGTCATGTAATATGAAAAGTAGAGACATTTATTGAAGAAGATACCAGATATAGGAAACATTGTATGTACATAGGACAATGACTCTTCAGTCCCCTTCAAAGTAGGCACCTTGGGACCTCACACAGTTCTAATTACCATCAGCTGCCGATTGTATTTTCCTAAATCTCACTGACTATCTGAAATCTCTTCCCTTTTGAAGGTGATTTTAGTTTTGGGAAAAGCCAGAAGTCTCAGGGCACCAAATCTGGGCGGTAGGGAGACTGAGTCGCCTGGGTGATTTGATGTTTCACCAAAAAACTCCACAGGAGATGTGAAGCATGAGTGGGTGTGTTGTTCTGATGAAGCTGCCAATCACCAGCTGCCTATAGCTGTGGCCTTCTGACTCATCCAAATAGTTTCCGTGGAGGAATATTCAAGCGTTACACAAAATTTCATGCAGAGTCATTGCTCTACTCAGTCATTTTGAATATGACGGCCACACAGTACACATGGCCACTCAGAGGTGTCTTCCACGCCCCTACCCCAACTAGTATAGTGCAGTCATCACTGTTCACACATGTGCATTCCAATCCATTCTTCTTGGCTGCCAGTTTACATCAAAGTCCTGTAAACTGTTCTCCTTACATTACCAATGGCTGCACTTTTTCTGGACAGACTTTCATGTGTATCTAGATAGATGATAGATGATGATACATACATACATACATATGTACATACATACATAATAGGTAGATATTATAAGAAGTTGTCTCACATGACTATGGGGGCTAAGAAGTGACAAGAGCTGCAGTCATTAAGCTGGAGACCCAGGGGAGCTGATGGTACCAGCTAATGGTCCTAGTGTGATTCTGAAGGCCTGAGAACCAGGAGAGATGACAGTGTAAGTCCCAGTCCATAGCAAATTCAAAGGCAGAAGACCAATGGATGACCCAGCTCAAAAATAGGCAGAGAGAGCAAATTTTCCCTTAGTTGGCCTTTTTGTTCTATTCAGGCCTTCAACAGACCGGGTAAGCCCTACTCACATTGGAGAGGGCAATCTTCTTTACTCAGTCTAACAAATCAAATGTTAAGCTCATCTAGAAACACCCTCACAGACGCACAAGAATAGTGTTTCACCAAATATCTGGGCACCACAAAGCCCAGTCAAGTTGACACGTGAAGTTAACTATTCCATTTGGTCAAGTTAATTGTGATGTTTTTACTAGCTGGAGAAGAAAGAATTAACTCCTAGACATGCATGGTATGAAATTACAAGGAATATCCATTTTGGAAATATTGTTTGGAGGCTAGGAAATATTTTGAGACTCTAGAGTTACCTTTGGTGAAAATATAAGTCACAGAATGGATGAAATTTCCTAGGAAGAACACACAGGTCCACTAACTCTATTGTTTATTGAATATCTATTATATGATGGATAAACAGGAAGCAACAGGAATATAATAGTTAACAAAATAGAAACAATTCCTACCATAATAAAACTGAATTTTGAGGGAGGGAGAAGGATACCAAATAAATAAACCAATAAATTATTCCATCAAAAGCATGGTAAGTGGAACAAAGAAAATATTAGCAATAAGCGTTAAGGAGATGTAAGAAGGCAATCTGACTTAATCTGGAATTCTTGGGAGAGTGAAATTTATATTAAGACCTCAGATTGTGTAGACTAAGCAAAAGAAGTGTGGTGAAATACAGTTTCGTGTCTGGAACTTTGCCATGGAGAGGAAAAGTGTCAAAAAGCAAGACTGTAGAGATAGCTGAGGTCAGATCATGCAGTAAGAAGTTTTTATGTTCCAGGCAATGAGACGTATTTAATAGATTAAATTACTGGTAACAATTCTTCACTCACCTACAGCAGCATTATGAAGTTGTCTCTTGTCACGGCCTCATGATAGGCATGTACAGTTCTTTATTTCCTAATTTGGAGTTTGACAATGTGATTTGTTCTGGGAGGTGAGATGCCAGCAGATTTAACATATGCAGAAGTTTGAAATGTGCATGCCTTGTTGGGCTTTCTCTCTTGCACGTTTGCCACCACCATGAAAAGAATATGCCCAGCCAGGTTATTTAGTAGTCAAAAGAGAATGAGAGACTTATGGAGAAGACCTGGAGCCAACCTGTCATTGGAAGCAAGCCCAGTGGACTTTGTCTAGAATCCTGAACCTTAGCCAACTGGAAGACATGATAGTAGAATAAATCATTGTCGTTCTATGCTCCCAAGCTTTGGGATGATTTGTCACACACCAAACACTGACAAAAATAGGCCTTGAGGAGAAATAATGTTTAAGGGATCAGTTAAGGTAAAGGAACCAGAGGGATAAAAAGGACCAAGAAGAATAAATCAGAGGTAGAAGGCAAATAATGAGGAAATAGTGTTGAAGAGACCAGGATGGAGGGATATTTCAAATGGTCAAATTCCACAATAGATAATATCACCTAAAATTCAAAGTAAAAATAAACCACTGCCTTTGGAAATGAAGAGTACATTTCTGGTGACTTTCACCATGACAGCCTCAGTTAGATTGGGAAAAGTGGAAACAATATTTTGGTGAGTTGAAAAATAAGGGAAAAGGAAGAGAGCAGAGGTAGGACCTGTACACCAGTGTCAAAGGCTGCAATGAAATGGAGGATCTTCAGGAAGACCACCAGAGTAGAACCAGGGTTGGATTTGCTTCCCTGCCAAGCAGAGGCCAATGGAGTCACTCAGAAGAGTTGAGTGGGTCTCCACACGCTGCCAGAGGAAGAACTGATGTGAGGCCAAAGAGGGCATTTATGACACAGGAGAAAGGAACTATGTATTAAATCTAATTTGTTAAGGACAGGATTATAAATTATCTCTTGGAATTGATCATTAGTCTACTTATGTCACAAAAGTATGACAAGGTTTTTCAGAGTCCCAGAAATGCTCTGTTAGGCTTAGGACTGTGTATTGGATATTTTCCTATGCACTTGCATATGCTTGGGACTGGACACATTTTTCTTTTGCCTTAGGTGAAGACTTGAAGAGAAGGCATGGTCAAGGGTACTTCTTTTAGAACAAATATGTGTTGAACAGGCTTCTGGAGACCAGAACGAGGCAAAAGTTTAGACAACCCTGGGGGACTCTCAGAGCAAAATGAGAGAACAGTAAGTATTTTTTTGACCCTTACAGTTTTAGGAAACCAGCTAATTATGAGAGTATTCTGACATATTCAATAAAGATAGCCTTTGAGAAACAATTGGTAACAAAAATTCTAAGAAGTTTTGGCATAGATTTCTAGTTGCTGTCCCAACATCCATTTACTCTTTGTTTCTTTGTAAGTAACCTCCAGTTTTATTCAGGTGGCAATGTTCCTAGCTAGAATAATGCATTTATCAGTTTCCCTTGGTACTAAAGTGGCCCTTTAACTGAGCTCTGACCAGTAAGCCATAAGCAAAAGCTATTAGGTAGAGAAAACAGACAGCTAGCATGGGCCCCTTCCCTTTCCCACATCCTGATCCCTAATGCAGATCCGATGGTGGGGGCTGCACACACAATGTTGGACTACTGAGATGACCTTGAGAATGGACATCATAAACTAAGAGTGGAAAAGCAGGACCAGACATGGAAGGTGGGTCCCTCACCACTATAGAGCCAACGCATTCACCCCACACTGGTTTTATGTCGGATAGAATGCAGTGCTGCTTTGTACATGTAAGCCATTGCTCTCTGCGGCTTTTTGTTTTATGGAGCTGA
>VMDR010037038.1:0-10341 GCA_007922815.1 Macrotus californicus | reverse complement strand
TTGCAACAGCATGGATGGAACTAGAGAGCATTATGCTAAGTGAAATAAGCCAGGTGGTGAGAGAGAAATACCACATGATCTCACCTTTAACTGGAACATAATCAACAAAAGAAATCAGCAAACAAAATACAACCAGAGACATTGAAATTAAGAACAATCTAACAATGGCCAGAGGGGAAGGGGGAGGGAACAGTGCGGAGAAGGGTTTCCAGGAAACACTATAAAGGACACATGGACATAACCAAGGGGGAGGGTGGGAGCGGGGGAGGGGGCGGGATTGGCTGGGGTGGTGGGGGAATGGTGGGGGAAAAATGAAGACAACTGTAAATGAACAACAATAAAGTAATTAAAAAAAAAAGTCATCCAACTGCAAACCAGGAAAAGAACCCTCATCAGACACCATATTGGCTGGCACCCTGATCTTGAACTTCCCAGCCTCCAGAACTGTGAGAAATAAACTTGTGTTGTTTAAGCCGTCTATGGTATTCAGGTACAGCAGCCAGAAGTGACTGAGAGATCAAGGCAGTTCAAGGGAATCAACAAGCAGCAAACCTGAAGCAAGTGACTTAATTTCTCCAAACCTCCGTTTCATTCTCTGTAACGTGGCATTAACAACAGCGTCTACTTCTGAGGGTAGCTTGGAGGAGTAAACACAATCACATGTGCAAATAATTTAGCACACATCTAGCAAATAAACACACTCAGTAAACATTTATTATCACTGTTACAACTTACTTCTTTGTATCAGCTTTCTATAAACTGCTGGTTTTGAAGGGTCCTTCAGCTTTAACCATGCTGACTCCTATCTAATTCTGAAAAGGAAAAAGTTCTTTGTGCTCTGGATTTCTCAACCTGGAAACTTTAACCATCCATATAATCTGGCCCTGGCTGGGTAGCTTAACTGGTCAGAGCGTCTTCCCAACACACCAAGGATGCAGGTTCAATCCCTGGTCAGGGCACATACGAGAATCAACCAATGAATGCATAAATAAGTGGAAAAACAAATCAATGTTTCTCTCTCTCCCTCCTGCTCTTTCTCTCTCTATATAAAATCAATCAAAAAATAATAAAAATCAATGTATCAACTTTTTTCCAGTTAAAAAAATTCCACAAGACACAGCAATGATTCATCAACTTATAATAATATACATAAAATTTAGGGCATGGCCATAATTATTTTATGAACTTGCTTTTAATGTACCAGAAGTCTTCATTCCTCTCACAAGATTCCAGGAAGTGCAAAGAAGGGTGATTTGGGTTGATGAAGCTCCTTTTTCATTTGCAGTCCTGAAGTTCGGCATATTCCCCCCAGCTTTTTTTTTAATCTTTACCCAAGGAAACATTTATTGATATTAGGGAGAGAGGAAGGGAGAGAGAATGAGAGAAACATCAATGTGAGAGAGAAACACTGACATTTTGCCTCTCAAACATGCCCCAACCCAGGAGCAAACCTGCAATTCAGGGATGTGCCCTGACCAGGAATCAAACCCATGACCCTTTAGTGCACAGGTTGATGCTCCAACCAACTGAGCCACACCAACCAGGGCTGGTTGTTTTTTGGTTTTTGTTTTCCTTTAGATGATCTAACAAGAGGGCAGATATATATGCCCTTTCTTGAAAGAGAAAAAAATACCCAGAAAACCAAAAGTAAGGTATTTATATTACACAAGTGAAAATATTAAACAGAGGCCTGTGTGCTACTCTGTGATTTGCTAACCCTATTGTACATCTTTCTGGATTTCAATCTACATGAAAGAAGTAATGTTCATTACCTAGTAATGATACACTATGGATGACCTTTTGCTTCCGGTGAAATACATGATCTCCATGCTCTTACAGTGTGTAATAGAGAGTTTTATGCCCATTTTATGCAAGAGAAAGTTGAGGATCCATGACAGAAGATAATTACCTACTAATCATACAGCTAAGCAGGCATGAAATCTGTGCCAAATAAGCCCAAAGTCTTAGGCCTCATGACCAGACACCCCACTTCTCTTTGCTTATCTGTCAAGTCCTGTAAGTGGTAACTATACTTCATGTTTGTTTCCCATAAATACATTCTTATTGGTAATGTCAATAAAGTAAATTTCATCACCCGCTTGGAATGACTCCGTCTTCATCCCGGCAGTGTTTTGCCTTCCAGAAGAACAGAACAATGCACCACAGTCTCCAAGTGCCTTTCATTTGTCACTGGGATCTTTGCTGTTTGGGTCACACTTCCTCCTTTCCAGACCCTAGCAAATGTAGCCTCATGGCCCAAATAATTGTCTCTGTAATGGAAGTCACTGCAATGGTAAGCACCTTTTACCTAAATTCCCACATTTTTTCACCGTTTTATTTTAGGCTGACCCATACTGCCTAAAAATGTTTTGATAACACCTGAGGCTAGAGAGTCACAAGGTGTCAAGAAAAAAATATTAAAATCAACAACCAATGTTTGTATAAAGTGTTATAGTTTATCAAGTTTCAATGCTAAAAGTCAGATGACTTTCAGTAACCCAGTGAGGTAGCTTAAGCAGGTTTCATCATTCCCATTTCATACATGAAAATGACATTTATTCAGTTCTTTTTATTTCAAATTCTATACTACAGTTACAATACCATAAGACTCCTGAGTCCTTTGTTATTATTTTTACTATTATTCTCTTACCATTGAAAACCAAAAGGGCATTTGCCTGAACTTCCACTTGCATGAACAATCAGAGAAATCAGAATTGGAATCATCACCCAAAATTTACTTAAACTAAGTTTCCTTATTATTTTCCAGATATGCTTTGGACAAGTTATTTTAAACACAATTGTACATCAGTAAAAGTCCACAGGAACAATGAACACTCCATAGGCTTCCAATGGAGAAAGTGAATTCAGAACAGACACTGTTATGGTGTCAAAATGAAACAATGCCTGGGCAAGTTCCATTACTGTTCCACAAACAAAACTAAGGAAGTGGGAGAAGAAAGGAGAAAAGTAAAGTATATTTGTGTCCTGCAGGGCTGGAGCTCTGGCAGGAAATTCCGAGTGAGGGACCCCGCCACTCGACCCCGGGACGGCGGAGCCTTAGCACAGCCATCTCCAGCCAGGCGTGCGGTTGGCCCATCCACAGGCTCCAAAGGCTGACTGAACTTGGGCCTCACTTAGCTTCCCCAACTATGTGCCCCCTTGGCCACTCCATCTGTAAGGCAGCTTCCCTTCTTTCTCCTACAAGCCTCGTAGACTCGAGTTTAAAGCAGGAGGAAATGCTTCTCTCCCCTCACCCTTGGCTGTATTCCTACATACATCATCCACTGGTCCCTGCTGAGTGAGTCTTTAGGTGTTTGTTACCTACTGACTAGGAGTGGACAGCTTGAAGAGCATCTGTGTCTGACACACAACAGATATTCTCAAACGTTATTGCATAAGAACCACTTGCCATGCTCACTTAAAGTGCACAGTTGTGGGTCGCACCTCTGAAGATCCTGATATAGTTAAGTTTGGGATGGGGCCCAGGATCTGGATTTTAATCAAACACTCCAGACAATTTTGATGTAGAAGATCCAAGATCACAGTTTGAGAAATGCCACCGTGAGTATTAAATAACTGAATAAAAGAACAAAGGAATGATAGTGTCGTGAATGAGTATCAGTGGTTGAATACTGTTTCCCACATTTGCCGCACCATCAGAATCACTGGGATGCTTATGCTCTGAAGCAGTCATTCATGGTGCCCACATCCATGCAGATACCTGAAGCTCCTATTGTCCTTGGTAAAACAGTGCCTTCACTGGAGTACCATTTCAGAGAAAACCGGGCCGTTAGTCATAGCCCAAATGATGCTTCCAGTAAATAGCTTATGGCTATGCATCCAAATGAATTTTAATGTAATCTGGTGAGATTTCAAAACATCTAAATAATCACTACCATGTGGGCACAGTACACGTCATATGTATAATATCAATCCCCAATATAATATATTCAATGATAGTTTTTCAATTGTGTAAGCCTAATAGAGCTAGGGAATATTGATGGATTTTTAAGATTCTCTTCTACTTTCTCTCTCACACCCCTTAAGGTAATAAGATTTCGGATTAGTAAGTATCTTTAAGGTGGTGCCTGGTAATGTTGCCCAGGTTTGGCTACTACATCTTTCCCTGTTTAATTTGGAGCACGCTCCATGCCCTGACATCTTATTCCTTCCCAGACCAGAAGTTTTCAAGTGTGCAAGCCTATTGTGCCTGGGGAAAAATGTTGAACTTTTGCCTTTGTAATAAGATATGCTCCAATTACCAACTTTAGCAATTTAATATAGTTGAATAATAACTGAATGGGACACTTTGTCACTCAGTCATTATTCAAGCTCCTACTGGTGGTGGAGTGAGGAGTTAGCCGAGGTCAGACTATTCTCTGGGGACCTCAGCCATATAAATCAACATGGAGAGAATTTTCTTAAAAAACAATGTTACAAAAAAAAATTCCAGGAAACACAATTCAAACTATAGATTTGGAAAATGCTATAAAAGCCCAAGTTCGCTTTTAAAAAAATGGCATGGTGTGTGTAGTGTTCATTTATTGTTATGCATGGAAAGTACATCGGAAGGATAAAGCAATCACCTGGACAACTCAGCCTCAGAAGTGCTCTGCAGGTGGACAAGATCCAGATGGATGAGATCATTTTCACATGGGTCAGAGCTAGGTGTAAATTCCCTCCACCCTACATTGCATGTTACCTCCGATTCTGAAAAAATTCCAGTATCCATTGTAAGCTTCAAGCACCTGTGTCTGGCTTTGACAGCTACAGAGACATTTCCGGTTAAAACTGCAAGGCCTCTTATTTATGTGCGAAGCTTGAGAAGCCAAAAATTTTTGTTTATTTTAGTCTTAGGGGTATTTGTTTGTTCGTTTTCAGATATACTACAAAGACATTGGACATTGTTTACCCCTGTATCTCGGGCCAAGGTTTATTTGCGATTAGACGATCACATGCTGGCTTTAAATTCATATACTTAGTGTTTACAATGTGTCTAGAGTCTCATGGAAGTTAATCAAGGGAAAAACCAGGTGGCCTGGCAGTCTTAGAGCCTGGGGTGTGGTTACCAGGAACTAAGGTGTGGTCATTCGGGAAGGCTGCCTCTCCTGCTGGAAGGACACCTGGTTGGGAAGAGGCTGGGACACAGTGTCCGGACAGTGTGGCACTCTTCCAGGACTTCTGAGCCCTGGTTCCTGCAACCCCACTGTCCTCATTTTATTTCATGTGGATGAGAAAGGGGCCACACACTCAACCTGACAAGCTCACTGGAGGCCGGCGTGGTAGGTTTACAAACCCAGAGACCTAAAGTAGCCACATGGAATGGTCTGAAATGAAAACTTTCCAACTGAAAGCAGTTCATGGCAGGTAGTCAAGTCCTAGGTCGGTATTTTTCCCTGACAAAAGTCAATCTTCACCTTAAGTGAGCCTCTCTTTTGTCTTTTCTTTCTTGCTTGCTTGCTTTCTTGCTTTCTTGCTTTCTTTCACATCTACAATAACATACTTTTGGAATATCAAAGTAATTTCTCCCCCCACCCCCAACTCTCACCAGAGCAGAGACCACAAATCCCCTCATTGTTGTATTATCATGTTAATTGTTAAGTACTAACTACCCTGTACCCATTTAGGTAAAAGAAGTATGTATCTATTCGTTTTATGTTTTATCCAATCCCAGAGATTTCTTTGCTTAACTCTCTCCTGCCTCCCTAACCCATCACTGGTGAATTTCATGTAACCCCTATACTTCCTCCTTTGCAATGTATAAAATAAGCTGTAAAACTGCCATTCTCTGGAGCATTTTCTCCATCCATTGAGATTTTGCTTCCTGGCAGTTGTCATCAATTTGGCTTAAATAAACTCAAAAAAAAGTTCTTACAGGTTTGGACATTTCTTAAGCTGCCATCTGTGAGTGCACATCACTACCAAAGAGGTCATAGGAGCTTCCTGACCTCATATCTCTGCAACGAGGAAGGACTTTACCTACTTCCTAAACCAGAGGTCTTTTCCTTCCCAGTGATGCTTAGTGGACTCAGAAAAGTTGAAGGAGTTTTGGAAAGAGTTCTGAAAGGTATAAGAAGCCCTGAGAGCCACGTACCCCACTGACAGAGGACCAGAGACCTCACAGGGGCAGCCCCTCATCGTTCCCCTGCTCCACTGCACACCAATGCCTAGGGTCTCGTAAGCCACAAACCAGGTTGAGGGATGAACCACAGATCAATAAAAACCCAAGGTTTGGGACTGATAAGTCATTTAAGGGACCTCCAGGGGTTTTTACAATTGCTGAGAACCTCTGACAGTGATACCTACTTATTGTTAACAAAAACTTTTGTCCCTTCTGGGGTATTATGGATAGAAATGCTCATAGACAGGGTAAGTGTTCAGTGCAGTGGATATATTTCCTTGTAGTAGATCTAGTCCATTGATACACTCCCTAAAAGTCACTATAGATATTGCTTTCACCTGGATACAGATGTAAGTTGAAAAACACTTTTCTTAAAGCACTGATTTTGTCATCTCAAGACTCTGGTTAGATGCCCCATAGCAGGGACCTTTCTCCATGACTCTGTGACTAGATAGAGAAAATCCCAGTCTTTGCCTCAGATTGCAGCCCAGGAGGCAGCACCGCTTATCTAGAAAGATTCAGTGGCCCTGATCCAAAGAACATTCAGCTTTTGTTCCAATAGAAGCAGAATTCTCCTTTCACTGTCCTGGCCCACCATGAACTGAGTCTCAGAGAAAGGGGCAAGTTGACTGCCCCATAGCAGAGCTGCCAAGAGAAATTCTAAGCCGTGCTTTGGTAAGTGGGGGCCTCCTTGGGAAGTATCTGGGATGACCTTGGTTATTATCTTCAGCTATGTCCCAGCTGCAACTTAACCTGACTTCTCAACTTCCTTCATTCTGAGCCTGACCTGATGCCCACACACTACCTCTACAATCAGCAGCAGCCCAAGTTTCCCCTTTTGAACCACCCCACGTTGCCATTTCTAGGGTCTCTCTCAGATTTCATCTACCCAACCAAGTCTTGGTGTAACCTGCCATAGCTGATTATCCAGGCTGAACACGTGTCTGTGAGCCTAACCCAGGCCCATGCCCATCAGGAAGGCCTAACCTCATCTTGGGCCCTTGCTCTGGCTCAGTGTCTCTGGCATCTGTTGCACAATTGGGCAACATGGGGAGCACATGACTGCCATCTACAAAGACAAAGATGGAAAATATGAGCCATCCATTTGGCAACAAAGTTGGCATCTTCCTCCATTCATTCTGCCAAGTCCTGACCAAACGATCTTGGCCTGCTTATTGCCCAATACGGTCAGTCCAGACTCAGGGTGGCTCAGGTCATGGTGTGTGGCCAGCTATAATAAGATTTGTATATGCAACAAAAGGACAGAGAAGGGGATCCAGACTCCATATCATCTTGTGCCCCCCAACCAGACCCAAACTACAGGCAAATCTAGAAAACCTTCATGAAACCTAACAGAATACCTGTTATTGTTATTATTATTTAGAAATGACAAAACAGAGCATATTCTCCTTTTAAAATTATTTGATTTGGTTTTCATAGAAAAAAACAGTATTTTTTCTGTCCATATAAAGCATGTGTGATCTTTTTTCCAGGAATAAGGGAAGCTGGAAAATAGGTGAAAAAATTAAGTACATGGAATAGGGTATATGTCATAATGTCGGCACGAGCTGTGTCCATGCTGCCTGCAGAGTACTAATCATATGTCCCAAATGATTTTGAAAGCACCGTAAAGAATCCAGGAAGAAAATTAAGCACTTCCATATACACTTATCTCATTTATCCTCTTCCCAAATCTTTTGAGTTAAGTGTTGTTTCCCCAACTTTACAAATAAGAGAAGTGAGGCAGCCTCAAAGAAACTAAAAAGATTGTTCAAGTTTGTAAAACTAACAGGTGGCTGAATTGGGAGTGGAACCCAGTCCACTGGCCATGAAAGCTTAAAACTGCCTCTCATTAAAAACTGTCGTTAGTTTAGACAACTGTCTTCTCCCTAAAGCATAGGCCAAAAGAAGTTTATCAACATTCCAAGACAATGTCGTCAGGGAAAGCATGGTCAAGTTACCATTGAAGGAGTCCTTCCAGTCCACTTCCCAAAACTAGTGTTAGATGGTGAGTTTGGTAATTGGTTCACTTTTAATAGACGATTTATTTTAAGCTGGCTGGCCTGGTGATGCAAGAAGCAGGGGAAGGAGCTTGGTTTGAAGATAGATTTCTAATCTTCTGGGAAGTGTTTCTACTTTAATAAGTTTTGACTCTCCAAAGAAAATTTTAAGGATGGTCAGTCACGACCTGCTGAGCTGCCAGCTCTGTAAATACACACACGCCCATATGCACAAGCACATGCGTGCAAGAATAGGAATTTTGCAGTCAGGGCAGTGAATGCTGCTTTCTTCAGGCAACAATCCACTGGAGTCAGCAGGAAGGAGGCTTTGGGCGAGAAAACTTTTCTTTTTCCAAGTTGGGTCCAGTAATTGGAGACCTGCAAATTAACTGACAATAGATAGGTTAACAGGAGAAAGGACAACCTTTATTTATACCGACACACGAAACTACTCAGTGGTAAGTAACTCACTCGATTGCCAGGAATAAAAAGGTTTATACACCAAATTTAGCAAAAGGGGGAAGGAGTTAGGACTTCAATCGGAAGGCATGGAAGGTTCCATGGGGCTGTTTGATGATAATGGAAATGGGCAGTCTGTCTCCAGGGCAGCTGAATTCACAGGAAACTCCCATTGGGGTGAGGGGTCAATGGCAGGGGTATATTCTGAAGGTTCTGCTTGAGTCAGATGAGCAGAGTTAAGATGTCTTCTGTACCTCCTTTAACTCAAATGTTTTCACTTTAAAGTCAACTCTGGAGTCCAAGTAGCTCCCTTCCCACGTTCCTCCCATCTGAAACTTCCCCAGCAGTTTCACCAAAAAGGAGGAGAAGCAGCAGGAGCAGCAGCTAGATTGGTTGCTATGGAGAGAGATTAGGGTTAGAAGTTTCAAGAAAGAGACATGCAAAGGGGGAGAAAAACAAAGATTGGAGCAGACCATAAACCTGATTTCTAGGTCCAGAGAGCAGTCAGTCAAGATTTCTGTATGTTGGATTCAAAGTATCTTCAGTGAGGTTGACGGTGGCAATCCACAATCATGGATATTTCCTGGAGCAGAGCATGGAAGTCGCAGGTGGTCTGGTGAATTTCTGAGTGGCTGACCTACACTGTTGTAGTGATAACTCCTTTGAAATTAAATCAAGTTTTTCAGCTTTAGTTTACAGCACTTCAGGAAAAAAAAAGTTGTACTTTTCAGTGATACCAAATCAGGAAAGTAAGACAAAAAATTGGAAACATTAATTATCAACAACCTGTGTAAGACAGCAGGGTACAATTTACGAAGAGGTGAAAAATAGCTCAAAGACAATGAACAAGACTCAAATCTGATAACAAACAAGGGTGGGTTATTATTTTCCATTGAAAGAAAATTTCTCTCTACAATCATCCCCATTTCATCAAAGATAATCAACGTAAGACAATTCTTATTCACAAAATAAGCCTAGATTTGGCCTGATCATTTTTATAAGGGAGAACACAATAGTAATTGACCACATAGGCCTTTTTAAGTTTGCTTTGCTAGAAGTTTTTTTTTTTTAAGATTTTATTTATTTTTAAAGACAAGGAAAGGGAGGAAGGGAGAGAAACATCAATGTTTGGTTGCCTCTCATGCGCCCCCTACTGGGGGCCTGGCCTGCAACCCAGGTATGTGCCCTGAATGGGAATCAAACCCTTTGCTTCGAAGTCTGGTGCTCTATTCACTGAGCCACACTAGCCAGGGCTAGAACTTTTATAAGGAACCTCAGTTTGAACTTTTAAATGCCTCTTGATGCTTGTAAGCCAAGCCAAGAACTTGCTGAACTTCATCTGCAGTACCTGTACATTTGGATGATTTATTCTCTTCTTGAGGTCTCCAAAATATTCTAAAGTCTCTGGGCTTGCCAGAGAGTGACCTTCCTTACCACCTGTATGGCTGAGAAACCTGTAAGCCAGGTATCAAGCCACTGGTTTCCAAGGAGGCTTTGTAAACATTGGTTCTATAAAGTCAGTCTTAATGCCTTAAAACTAGCAGGTCATATCCGATTCTATGCACATCATTCTTAAATATGACATTCCAGTCAAAGCCTTGGTGATATAATCAATTTTCTCAATTATGTCCTATTATAAAGGGAACGTTATTAAACTTGTGCAAATAACTACATTGCAATTAAAATAAGAATATTGAGTAAGAGTTCCTGAATTCTAGAGGGAGCAGGTAGAAAGAAAAAGATAAACGTTTCACTTTTGTT
>VMDR010037037.1:0-10339 GCA_007922815.1 Macrotus californicus | reverse complement strand
TGTACAAGGATAAGATATTTAAAAGCTAGTATAAACAACTGGACATAGCTAAACTAAATAGTTTTGGAAGGTCTCAATGCCAAGATTATCTTTGCCTGTGGTGGGATTAAATGAAGCCCATCTGATACACTTGTTGACCTCATCCTAGAATTATTTACATTTGGGGAGTTAAAAGAAATTGGTACTAAGCAAAGCATGATTGAAGGCATTTTACTAATCAGTTTTCTTTCCTCTTCTCCTTCCCCCAGGTTATGATATGTCTACCTTCATAAGGCGCTATAGTAGATATTTGAATGAAAAGGCTTTCTCTTACAGACAGATGGCATTTGATTTTGCCAGAGTGAAGAAAGGGTATGTTTCTTCTTTCTCCCATTTATGTGAGCAGAATAAGTCTTTGAGGTGTACTTGAATTATTTTAATTAAACTTAAATTCCAACTAATTTTGATGATCAAGGCCCACTTTACAACTACCTGAAAAAGAAACTTGATGAATAATATTATTGAACTTAGCCTTGAGGTTGTAACATGCATTACTTCATGTTGTCGTGCATAAAATCTGACATGATACTTAGAGTTGAAATGATATAGCATTTTATTTGTTAAAACCAATTCAAAATTCTTAAACATGTATATCTTTAATTTTAATTTAAAAGGAGAAAATGTAAACAAAGTTATTTTAGAAGAACAGTGACTGTAGTTGACAATAATTATCCCGATGTGTTTTGATTGAGGTTAAACCGAACGGTGTGCATGGTGGAGATCTGTTTCTGAGAGGTAATAGTGTCCTGGTATAACGCACACACATGCACACATGTGCCATAGTGAACTAGTTATTAATGCTAATCATTAATTAAGAAAGCCTCACTGAAGCAGGAACACATTTTAATTCTTCATTAACATTGATTTCCCTCCAAATAGATGTTGACTTTAATCAGAAGTGTTCAGCCAAAAATATGTGCAGATTGTGTTCTGTTCCTAACTTGAAAGAATGACACATTATTATAGAAGATTTAATATTTTTAGTCTCTGTAATCCATACAAAAAGATATAACTCTACTTTTCTAATAGCTTACCTAACCTTAGATTTGAACTTTTTTATCATGGTAATGACCAATATAAATTTATCTATTCAAAATAAATTAATTTGTTGTGGGTGAATGTTAAAAAAATTAAGATTCCTGCTCATCCTCTTCTTATTAGAGATGAGTCTAGTTCATACACCTTCCTCTGACTTCTTAATGGCCCTGAGCAATCACTGTTGATGTCCTCTGATGCACTGTGGCCTCTCCACCACAGGCCCACAGCCTTCTTAGGAACTTCTGTACCCCTTTATGGGCACATAAAGACTCTTTGGGATGCTTTTCCTACCATTGACAGGGGAAAGACCTTGAAAATTGCCATCATCGGCCTGTTCACATTTCCTGGGCATTTTCCTCACCTGTGTCAGTATCATCACTGCCTGACCATCACAGGATGTGGGGGCACCCTAAGAGGCCTGGGGCTGGGTACAGGGTGCAGTGCCCCCTCTGACACACCCTCTGGCACTAACCTCCACTCGCGTCCTCTGCAGCTAAACGCTTATCTCCTTTTGGCCAAACTATGCATATCATTGTGCATTTTTCTTCCCCGATGGTTATAACGTCTGTACTCCAGTCCTTTAAAGACTTCCAAGACATATTTTCTCTTTCTCAGAAACAAACAAACTAGCATTTAGGAAACTTAGATTTTTTATACTATTATCTCTGTTACAGATTTAAAAGAATTCGTTTAGAAAGTCACCTGACCTCTTTTATCCTGAGCACAGTGCTTTCCTCCTATGGGAGGTCTGGTTGAAGAAGAAGAATGGATCAGAGGGAGCAGTTCAGAGAGGGGGTCAACTACAGCCCCTTCACATCTCAAACTCGTCCCACAGGGTCAACGAGGAAATCAGGGAAAAATGGCCGAGAACAATGCACGTGGTCTTACATTTCCCATGCACAAGGAGGTTTATCTTTTTCTTTTTGAAAAATTGTAGGGCCGATGGTGTCATGAGGACAATGGCTCCTGAAAAGCTACTAAAGAGCATGCCAATACTGCAGGGACAAATTGATGCATTGCTTGAATTTGATGTACGTATCCCATTAGCAAATGTTCCTTACACAATCAGTATTGCCTTTTACTTACAGGTGGGCTACAGGTAGAGCCGGAATGTCTTTGGGAAGCAGATTTAGATCTCCCTCATTTAGGGTGATTAGATGAACTCTTAGTTGAAGCTGTTAGCTCGGTACAGATGATTGCCCGGATTGTCCGAGCAGTTTACCAGGTAGTTACCTAAGTCATGGGAAAACGTGAGTGATACATTCTTGAAACCCCAGGTTTGGAGCAGGACGGTGGTTTCCTATTGTCTTTGACAGAATGTAGCCGCAAAATGTACCTGCAGGCAGCTCAGCAACTCAGCAACTCAGCCTGTAGTTAGAAGCCATGTTATATAGGTGCTCAAATGACACCATTCACCAAAGAGAATTATTTTTGTTCTGTCATGGTCCTTCTTCCTGACAGTACCAGTGTGACTGGTCTCTCAAAACCATACCTGTGCCTTGGCTGTGGTGGTAATAAATACACTGACCTACACGTGTGGTGAGATAGATTATAGAGAACTAAACAGACACACATAAGTGAGCACAAGTAAGATCAGGTGATAAGATTGGTGGATTGTATCAAACTCCACATTCCGGCTGTGACGTTGTACTATAGTTTCACGACGAAACCATCGGGAGAAACTGGGTAAATGCTACCTTGGAATCTCTCTATTTTTTATAATTGCATAGGGATTTATAGCTATTTCAAAATAAAAAAGTTTTAATTAAATAACTATATTTCGCCCTGGCTGGTGTGGCTCAGTGGATTGAGTGCTGGCCTGCAAACCAAAGAGTTGCTGGTTCAGTTCCCAGTCAGGGCACAGGCCTGGGTTGGAGGCCAGGTCCCCAGTAGGGGGCACGTGAGAGACAACCACACATTGATGTTTCTCTCCCTTTCTTTCTCCTTCTCTTTCCCTTTCTAAAAATAAATAAAATCTTTAAAAAAACCTATATTTGATTCATTAAAATAAAATACTCTGACATATAGTAAGATTCTTAACTCACATTGTTAGCTTTCCCCTCTTTTGGTGGTTGTTTAAAACAATCTTCCTCAAATATTAATAACTTAAAATTTCTGTTATAATTATACGGTTTAATCTATAATTGAATCCTAGTCACAACACCTAACTCCGGTGATATTTCAGTAAAAGCAGCAATGCATCTCGGTTTTTTGACAGATTTTGTGGTAAGGACTTGACTAGATATTTGTGGAATTGCTTCTTTTAACTTTTTTCTTTTTATACATTTATTTTTCTTTGTTTTTCTTGCCTTCAATTATGGTATTGTCTTAAAGGAGAAAAGTCATAGAGGGAAAAAGAAACAGAGCTTGAGAAGATGTGAACAAGGATTGGGAGATGAGGAGAAATTATGCTTCTTTGTGTTGATTACTAGGGTATTTGATGGGTGGGTGAATGCCATGAGTCTCCAGAATTGTTTTAGGGGTAGCTGGCAAGGTATCTGTTACCCATCCTATGCTTCCTCACTGAGTTAGTACAGGCCCCTGGAGCCTGAACGCTTCCACAGGGAACATTACATAGGGGAAGTGGAAGAAGGTTATATAACATAGTAAAAGCAACAAAAGACCAGATGTTCAAAAGGTGGGTTTGCTGGATCTGTGGACTATTGATCCAATAGAATGTATATATGTCTTATAATTGATGGAATAACTTCATCGACTTAAACTGAAGCAAGAAAAGTACAATCCATCTTTCGGTATTGCTAGGTTTCTGAAAGAATTGCACCACATTTGTAAAACGGGGGTGAATTTCTTTCTAATCATTTGAGACATTTTAACGTGCTCTGAGAAAAATTGTCATTTGATGATATGATTTAACACATTAACTTTTCATCTTCTTCTAGGTACATCCAAATGAGCTAACAAATGGTGTCATAAATGCTGCATTTATGCTTCTTTTCAAAGATCTTATCAAACTTTTTGCTTGCTACAATGATGGAGTTATTAACCTACTTGGTATGTACAACTACTGAATGATGCCTTGAGTAAAGAGTGTATCGGAATGCAAAGATTTGGATACTGCAGCCTTGAAACATAAAAATCTGAGTATATGACTCATTTGGATCACATTTCCCTGTGTATTCTCACATCAGTCAAGCTAAGTTCAGGAAATAGAAAGCACTCTAGATGTTTTAAGCAGGAAGAGATTTCATATGGGGATTTTGGCGCTTAACAGAATTTCAGAATGACTGAAGGAGGAGGTTCTAAGTTTTACCTCTTGGAATAAGTCCCATAACAATAAATTACTGCTCCATTATGCTAACATCGACCTCTGATGCCAGCCCTGGAGATGTGCAGGAAACAAGAAGCCACTGCCACCTCATTAAGTGTAACAGTGAGAGGGGCCACTCTAGCTCCTAGATTCCTGGACCCATACATTGATCAATGGTTTGGAGTATATACTAGAATCCCTAACTTCTTAAGGTGTATTCTTAGAGTAGAGTGGGTGGGAAGTGAATTGTTCTGCGGGCCATTCCATCATTATGCAAGGCCTTCCACTTCTGGACCGATGGGATTCATGCTAAGACTGATGAAGTCTGTGGAGTATGTTGTCTCACTTTGGACGCAGTAAAAATAGAGGCAGTGTTGAGTGAGATACTATAATGGTGAGTCATTCCACAGACGGTGGTACTGGCAGAGCCATGTAGGCAGAGATGATAAATTCATGTCCAGGATAAACTGTCCGTTATGGTACAGAGACATCACTGCTCTCCACCCTCGGAATTCGCCCTTATGCTGTTACAGTGTAGGTGTCTCTGTCCTTCTTGGAGTATGGTGTCAGGATGCAAGCTCCTCATTTATCTCTGGCAGATGGGACATTTAGCAATGGCATTTAGTTCATCAGCCTGTGAAGTCCTCTTGCCCCTCTGGTTCCTGAGAGCCTTTTTATGGTGTATGCCTTTGGCCTGCATTTGCATGAGATAAAAATAGTCTCATGTTCTTTACTCATTCTGAGAGGTCGATTCACTCTACTTTTTCTCCAGACCTCTTGTCACTGATCTTCTAATTTTATTTTTCCCATGTCCCTGGTCATACAGGCCAGCAGTTAGTTACTGCACATATTTTTGTGCATTTCTGTGTGTCTCATCATATTTCCTTTGACATAAAGCGAACAATCAGATAGATAGACTATTAAAACTTGACCTACAATAAAAGATTTCTTTCTACTGTCAAGGTCACCCCTTTGTAGGGATATAATGATTCAGCAAACCACTTCCATCTGGTGCCAGCATGAGAAGCTATCTCTAAACCAAGCTTCAGTTCCATTTTCCCTCAGTCAGCTGGTCACAGGCATGACCTGAAGGAGAAATGGCGGTGCAGAAGAGGAGGCGCACTGGGAGTGTGGGCCGTCTTCATACGACCTACATGGGTATTCAGGATCTGCTCGAGGCTGATCTCTGATGACATTGGGCACATTCAGGGTGGTATGGCTGTGGACTAGACTGATCTCTGATAGACCACTTCCATTTGATGATGGAGTGTTCCTGCACTTGTCCAACTTTATGGTTTGGTATATTAGATAACACTTGAGTCTCCTGATTACCTGATATTCTGTGGTCAGAATCTAAGTCTCTAGAAGCAAGCCAAGAGCAATTTTTCCAAAGGATATTAGTTACTGTCTGAAGAAACATGGCTCTGCTCCAAAGCACTAGAGACTTCTACTTTATTTTCCTAGTGGAGTGTGCCAGAGGCGTTCTGCAGCATTTGGATCTGCTGAAGACGCTTTGAGTAGCTTTAGCTCTGCAGCAGCGAAGGCCCACGCGGCTCCAGTTTGCAGCATGGCACAGCCTGCCCTTCAGCTGGACCCCACTTACATTCGACACTGTACCAGATACTCCGTTCAGAGCAGCACACACATGTGTATGTTACCTCCAAAACCAAAAAAGCTCAGCCGGCTTTGCCTGCATTTTTGTTATAGGGAATGTAAGGTGAAGCAATTTGTCTTTCACATGGAGGGGACCTTTGGACCTTCAGAAACTTCTTTGACGTAGCAGGTCCCTGAACTTTCATAGATTCCATCTCTCACCCTTTGATATACATGTATCTTATCAAGACACTTAGCATAGTTGAAATTCTTGTGCACTAGATACAATCATCCTAATGTCATCAAAGTGATATCCCCTGGGATTATGACTGCCAGAGAGGTTGATACCCTTGAAATAAGACAGTGAGGGTGTACTGGCATCCTGCCCAATGAAAGCAAACTACTTCTGATTGGCTCTGTTTATTGGGATAGAGATAAAAGAACTTTCTAGTTTGATAGCTGCCTGTCAGGAGCCAGGATTTTCACACTGGAAAGGAGGACACGTCTGGATCTCTACAAGTAGTGGTCACTACCTGATTAAGTTCACAGTAACCTGCTACTCTCTGCTGTTCCTTCATCTTTTGTGCAAACCTGATATGCAAGTTAACTGGGGATATAATGGAATGCTAGCCCTGTATCTTTGCAGAAACTAGGAAACCAGTGTGGGGACTCTGCTAGTTTCAAAGTGTTTCTATCCCAACTATATATTCAGGAAACTGGGGAAATAACCCCAGATAGTTTCATGCATCCACTGGATATAGTTTTCTTGTATCACCTAATCCCCATAGGGCCTCTACTCAGATTGGCAGAAGATACAGTCACACTTTGAGTCCCCAGGGAGTAGCATCAGCCTAGAGTCTGTTTCCCTGAAAAGTCTGGATATGTCCTTTTCCCCTGGGCATAGTCACTCTGATAACAGTCCCTTTGCAGAAGACAAGAAAAAAAAGTGCTTTATGGCTGTGGTTCTAGGACCTTCCTCAAGAATTCCTGGGGGGCTTACTGAAATTCAGGTTGCCAGACCCAACCCGGAGGTTCTAATTCAGTAGTTCTGGGGAAGGGCCTGAGAATTTGCATTTCTAGTGGGCGTGGAGCAGGAAGGCTGTTGCTGCTGGTCTGGGGACTTCAGTTTGAGAACCGCTGTGTTAGAGCCACTCCCAGGTGCTCAGCCAGCGTTGGAATCCATGCTCTTTGGTATGCTCACCCAAATCGATAAGTTATCCATTACATTGTCTAACATAATACTCCTTCTTTCCTGCTCAGAACACATAGAATTCATTCCAACTCTCTAGATTTTCATCAATTAGGACTGACATTCAGGTGGAAAAAATACGACACCCAATTAAATTTGTATCCAGATCAATACTTATGACTCTGTATTAATACATACCACGCAATATTTAGGACATGCTTGTGCTAAAATGTATTTGTTATTTATACTTTAAATTTAATTCAGTGCCTGCATTTTGTTGGCGATCCTACTGCCAACATGAATTTACAGAATCCTGTGCTTCTTCTAGCTTGTGTGTTTTCCCCCAGGTCAGACTTTGTGTGCCCTTTCTCTGCTGTGCTGGAATTGCTGGACTGTAAACTCACTTTAGGAGTTGAGGCAGTTGGCAAAGGAAGGGGATAAGAGGTAGAGGGATAGGGTACGAGGAGATTTTCATTCCCTGATTAAAAGTGGGTTGATTACCGGATCACCAAGCAAGGCAGGATCAGCTTCTTCAGAGTAAGAGGGAAAAGCTTTTTCTAGCAAGGATCGCTCATTTTGGTTTGAATATGGGTTAACCAAGTGGATTTTTTTTCCAATTTTCTTTCACAATAGATGCCCTAACTTTCACAGAAGATACCATGGTGAGGCTGGAAATTTGACCACATATGTCATAATTTAGCAACTCACAAGATTAGGCTCTCCTCTGACTTTGAGCTATGGCAGCCCTGTGTCTGCAAGAGATAAGATCATTTTAGGCCAGCTTGAAGTACCACCATCTGAAGGGAGCCTGGAGCCAATAATTTAAAAACCTATGTTGTCATTTTCCTTTTTAAGCTTTTCAGGGGAGTCAGGAGCAGCCACTCATCCCACGGTTCTGTTTGCCTTGTTTCCGTCATGGTGCTCAATCCCAGCATCTATTCAGTCTGATAAGCTTAATTCTGGCTGCTCTTTTCAGAATACCATAGGTGATCATTTAAGTAATTATTTTGTTCCTACACAGCACAGACTATGAGAATTCAATGTTCCAATAGTCGCAGGTGGCCATCACTGCCATCAAATCCAATCAGATTGCATATCTAATCCCAGATTGTCATCTACAACATTTTTGAGGGTGTGATTCCTACATCCACTTCAGGTACTAAATACTGTGTCTATTCAAGAAATAGAAAGCATCCTGCACATTGTAAACAAAAGAGGATTTAATACACGAAATTAGGTGCTTATGTAATTATCAGAAGCCTGTAGGAACTGGTTCTAGGCTTGGCCTCCTGAGACGACTACCGTACACACTAGGGAACCTACTACTGAGGCCACCACTAGAAGGTATACTGAAAGCGAGTAGCTGCTGCTACCACCTCGACTGCCTTGCAATCCGAGGAAGCTGGGGAATGGACCCCTGCGGCTGTAACCTAGAGAGCAGGGCGTCTGATCTAGTGGCTGCAACCATAACAACGGTTCCTCCATCCCCTAAGGTGGATGGTAGGCAGTGCCATGCTGCTGAAAGATAAACTCAGACTTCTCGGATTTTATCACCTGTAAGAAACAGAAAAAGATGCAGGAAACATGACTCTACCTCAGTTTCACCTTCTAGACCTCCCACAGGTCTCATTTGCAAAACTAAATTTACATCCAGAATCCTGGCTTCTCTCACAAGAAAACAATAGAATGGAGGTTGGGTGAGACAGTCCCAACATCGAGTACAGGGCTCTTGGAGATTTTGTGTTGAGTGGGGGAAGATTCCTGCCCATAATATGCAGTTCAAAACTATATTACCTTCATTTCAGATGGGAGAGTTTATCAGGAAGCCAAAGAAGATAGATTTTTCCATTCTCTTTTGCTGGCTGATCTTACTCTGCCTTAGCACTCATAAATGTGAGCTTGTACTAACGTTCCTTTCTAGCCATCTCCCATTCTGTTGTCTCTGCATGTTCTTTATTGGAAACCCTATTATCTCCATTATGATGTGTCCAAAACCTATTGTCAGTCCTTACCTTTATTCTGAGCTTTAGTTTTGCATGTCTTTTTGTAGAGACTAAATTTAAACATTCTGTTCTTACCTAAAACTCAGTGATATCTAAAACTGAACTCTTGAATTTACGCTTCCTAATCTTCTCGTTTCTGGTTTATATATAATTAGTATTTCAAATCTAAAACCTCAGTTACCTTTGAGGTGCTCATCTTACTCAGATCCATACCCAGCTGATTCATTTTCATGCTCTCTCAGTGTGCCCTTGTTTCACTCCCGCTTCTGCTTTAAGAACATTGGCTATATTGCTTTTACAATTCACCTAACAATTAAACATGTTAAGGCAGGTGATCCCTCTATTGTTGTCTTGAACAGCTACTTAAATGCTGCTCTACTTTCTCTTTATGTTGTGTTTACAGATAGATTATAGAAAGAATGCATTTTTCTTTATATTAAAATAAGCATTCAGTACATACTTTTTCATTGAATTTGAAAGTCTATCAGCTAAGATTAGGAGAAGAAAAGGAGGAGAGTTACACCTTTTCATATTAGAGAAGGGGAGGAAATGGTAATGGAAAAATAAAAACTAAAGACCTGATTCTTCTTAAGTGGTAGAGGTGTATATTCTCGCCTGACAGCATTCTGGTTTGAGTGGCCTTCACTCGGCACTGACAAATTACTCTTGTAAAAGTGACTCTAGGATACAGGCACACTTTTAGTATCCGAAGTATTTTGAGACAGTTATGTTTTTTGTTTACTGGATAATACTAGGAGTTAATTTTATAAATATAGTATGAGTTAGTTTTAATCAAGGTCTTCATAACCAATTCTCTGCATCTCATGTTGGGGACACAAACCTTCACAAACATTTTGTCACTATATTGAGACTCTGATGTTCAAGTTAGAAGATGCTTCCCTTACTGACCAATGGTCATTAGTAGCCCATGTGCAAAGTCTTGGTTTGCCTTTCAGGGATGAGATTCCTTTTTCTGTGGCTCCTTTCCTAGGAGAGTTACACTGTGAAAGTTAAGGCAGATAGGATGGGAATTTATCAATACTTCACAAAGATTCATGTTACAAATGTCAAATTTGATCATTTCAAACACTAAAAATCAGCATATGTTATCTTTAGTATGAAAGAAAGGCAGAGGCTTATTTCTGGGTGATACATATCCTCTGTTAAAAGTGTTAATTACTCTGGGACCTGCTTTGGTCTCTAAGTGGA
>VMDR010037036.1:0-10341 GCA_007922815.1 Macrotus californicus | reverse complement strand
ACACTTTAAGAATCAATTATAAATTCCTGTAATACCCACCACAATTAATATACAGAACATTGCCACACTCACAAAAGTGCCCTCATACTTCTTCATAACAAGTCCCTTCCATTCACACCCTAGCAATCAGTGATCTGATTTTTGTTACTGGTTTTGCCTTTTACAGAATGACTTAAGAATAATTATTAACAGAGTAATACAGTCCACTGTGTCTCACTTCTATTACTTAGCATAAAGCTGTGGAGACTCTTCCATATTGTGGACTTTGAACAGATATACCACAAATTGCTTATCAATCACCAAGTAATGGGTATTCAGGTTATCTCAAGTTTTTGTCTATTATGAAGACAGCCACTGAGAATATTTAAATACAAGTCATTTTGGGGACATGTACGCCTCTCTCTTGGTTAAACACCTGGGAGCAGAGCTGCTGTGTCAGATGGCATGGTATGTATTTAAGTCCTGTCAACAGAGGACTCTTTCAAACCCTTCCAAATAAGGGTGTATCAATACAGTTTTTCTTTCTGACCAGAGATGTATGTGAGTTCTTGTTACTTCCCACTCTCCGCATTTTAGTGCGCGGTAGTGCTATCTTGTAGCTTTAAGTTTCATTTCCCTAATTACTAATGATTTTGCTCTTTTAATGAACATATTTACCATTTGTATATCTTCATTAGTAAATATCTGTAAATCTTCTGATCATTTTTACTTGGGCTATCTTCTTCTTATTGAATTGTAGGAGTTTATTACATATTCTGGATACTTGTTCTTTGCCAGTATTTTTTCCAGGCCTGTGGCTTGCATTTTCAGATATATATATATACACATATAAAATAGAAATATATATGTATACACACACACATTTCTTCATTCAAATATATATATGGAGAGAGAAATATATATGAATATGATATACCTATGTCATTTCAGTTCTTTAAAGTATCTTTTGAAGAGTATTTTAAATTTTGATGAAGTCCAACTTTTCTATTTTTTAAATGGTTTGTGCTTTATGCTTACTTTTAAAGAATTTGTTTAGCCCAGGTTTACTCAGATTGCCTCCTATTTTCTTTTGGACCTTTCACAGATTTAGTTCTTAAATTTAAATCTATGATACATGAGTTAGCTGGTATGTCATGTAATGCAAGAATCACAGTTCCTTTCTGGCATGTAGAAAGCCGACTAGCACAGCATCAGTTTTTTAAAAAGCCTACCCTTCCCCCTGATGAAATGTCTGGTGCCTTCACGTGGTCTATTTCCAGACTCTATTCTGTCTTATCTGTCTACACATCTATCTCTACAATATTGTACTGCCTTGATCACTAGGGCCTCTGCATTTCTACATATATTTTAAAATCAATTTAGAAAATTTCACCTAAAATCGAAAGTCTCTTGTGATTCTGACTGATACTGAATTGAATCTATACATGAATCTGGGAAGAAGTGACGCTTTAAAAATACTGCATTTCCTGACTGTGAACATGGTGCAGCTCGCCCTTTATTTCCGTCTTCTTTCGTTTCTCTTCATCGCTGTATGGTTTTCAGTGTAAAGGTCTTACACATTCTTGTTACAATTATCACTATGTATTTCACATTTTTTGATACTACGGTAAATGCCATTTTTAAAAAATTCAAGTTCTAGTTGTTTGTTGCTAGTATTCAAATATAATACCATTATTTCCTGCAAGTTTGCTAAGTTTATTAGTTCCAGTAACTATTTTATGGATTCCTTATGACCTTCTAAGTAAATTCTCATGTCAGCTGCAATTAGAGACAATTCTTTCCATCTGAATTTGTTCTCGTCTTTTGTTTCTTCTTCTTGCTTATGGCACATTTCCTGTACAACGTTGAGAACTGCTGAGAAGAGACAATCCTCTCTTGTTCCTAAGTGTGGAGCGAAAGCTGTAGGTATTTTTTTAAATGCCCTCTATGGTATTGAGAAAGCTCCCCTTTTATTCCTAGTAGGCCAAGTTTTTTTAAAAATCTGTCACAAACGGATGTTCACTTTTGTAAAATGCTTTATCTGCATTTACTGTGATGATCGTATGATTTTTTTCCCATTAGTCTGTTAATATACTGAATAACACTGATTAATTTTCACATGTTAAACCAACCTTATGATCCTAAAATAAATCTCACTTGGTCATGACATATTAAGCATTTTATATACTACAGAATTCATTTCCTAATATTTTAAGGATTTTTGTGTCTACGTGCACGAAGGATATTATGTCTTGTCTAGTTTTTGTGTTGTGGTAATCAAGCCCTATAAAATGAGTTGGGAAGCATTATCTCATCTTCTATATTTTGGAAGAATTTGTATAGAACTGGCATTACTTCCTTAAAGTTTGGTATCATCTACCATCTGAAGACCACCTGAACCTGGAGGTTTCTTTGTGGGAAGGTTTTTAACTTAGTGATTACAAATTCAACTTCTGTAACAAGATTATTCAGGTGATCTATTTCTCCTTAACTAAACTTAGCCTGTGTTTTTCAAGAAATTTGTTCTTTTCATTGAAGCTGTTGAATTTTAAGATCCTTCAAAACACTCCCTTAGTCTTTTAACATCTGTAGGACCTGTGTGACGTCCCTTCTTTCCTTACTGACAATGGTGATTTATGTCATCTCTTCTGTTTTTCTCCCCCTGCTTAGCCTGCCTAGATGTTTTTCAGTTTTATTGGCATTTTTGCAAAGAACTCACTTTTGATCTCACAAATTTTCTTTATGGTGTTTCTGTTTTCTAGTTGTTTAACTCTGGGTTTAATTTACTTTTCTTTTTTTCTTGTTTCTTAAGATGGAAGCTTAGATCACTGATTTGTGATCCATCTTTCTTTCTACAGTTAGTATATAATGCTATAAATTCCCCTCTTATGATTACAAATGATGATGTCAGAAAGCGGAGGAGCAGAAAACTGCAAAAGTTCATACCTCCTCAAAAGCAACAAAGAAGCTGACAAAACTGTCAGAATTAACTTTTTCAAAACTATAGAATCAAATTTAAAAAACTAACAACCACCAGGGGAATGCTTAATGGAAAAAAATAAAGGCTGAATTCTGAGAGTTTTGAAGCCATTTGAATTTAACAAGATGACACTCTCTGCTCCCCAGCTCAATGACTACGCCTTGCAAGACAACCTCCCATATTCTTTTTTTATAAATCCTCACCCAAAGACATGTTTGCTGAGTGTAGAGAGAAAAGGTGGGGGGTGAGAGAGAGAGAAATATCGATGTGAGAAACACTGATCAGCAGCTTCCCGTTCATGCCCTGACTGGGGATCAAACCCACAACCTGGGTGTGTGTCCTGACCAGGAATTGAACCCACGACCTTTTTGGTGTACAGGACGATGCTCCAACCAAACTGAACCAAACTGAACCGGCCAGGGCAACCACCTACATTCTTGATTTAGATTACAACTACCAAAGGGAGCAATGTAAACTTCTTCTTAAATAATTGCAGCTTTTTGTCCTGAGATGTCTGGTGGCTTGCCTTTATTTCACCTAACCCAGAACTGTCCCATGTCCGAAGTGGGGAGGAACGTGTGGGCAGGGAGTAGGGAGAAGGTGCTTGTAAGAAATATTTAAAGGCAAATGTAGTAGTTGCTGCCATGCTGGGCAAAAGACAATAGTTGGGGAAACAATATACAAATCAAAAAGGCTAGGGCATTAGATGTTTTGGGGGATAAGAGCTTTGAAAACGCCTGCATATTCCAGGCAATCTGGAAAGCCAGACACATGCCCAGTGCTAAGCACATGCCCCAAAAGATCTAGGAAGACCCTAAACTCTCACCTCTGGCTGGCCTTCATGCCCCACACAAGCAGGAAGTGAAGGCTAAAGTAGAGCTATAAATCGCCTGGCTGAATGTGAAAGGCATGCACGACACACATACTGAGTCCATCTGCAAAGACTAGGAAAGGCAGGGTTCACTGGTGGTAGTGGAGGTAAGAGCAGTTTTCCAGGTATTTAAGAAGGTAAATCTATCAAATCACTACTTGACAACTCCGTTAACAGAACAGAAACTTCAGTGGCCACATATGACAATGTATACAGACTTGAAAATATTAGTTCAGAAAAGTCACTAAACAAGCAAGCAACAATTACAACAAGCAGCAACAATAAATCCTGATGAGGAGAAAAAATTGAATTTCAAAGTAGCCACATCAAATGTCCAGTTTCCAATAAAAAGATTATGAGGCATGGAAAGAAACAAGGAAGTATGGTCCATATGCAGGAAAAAAAATTAATGGAACCAGAGCATTCAGCTACAATGGCTGGGGACCTTTCAATCCTCCACTTTCAGTAATGGGCAAAAGAACTAGATGCAAGGTCAACAAGGATATAGAGCGCTTGAACCCCACAAACCAACAAGAGCTAACACACATAAATGCAGGACATGCTATCCAATGACAGCTGAACACACAAACCTCAAGTGCACATGAACTTTTCTCCAGAACAGATCCACAGACTACGTGTTAGGCCACAAAACATGTTTCAATAAAGTTTAAAAGACCGACACAAAGTATCTTCTTTGACCAAAATGGAAACCAGAAATCAATGACAAAAGAAAATCTGAAAAATACCAACATTAGTGGAAATTAAACAACATACTTTTAAACAACGAACAGACCAAAAAAGAGATCAGTGAGGAATTTTAGAAAATACTTTGAAAAGAATAAAAACAAAAAAGCAACATACCAGAACTCACGAGGTGCAGCAAAAGCAGGACTGAGAGGGAAATTTACAGCTGTGAGTGCTCTGCACGACTGTCTAGTTAGGCTTTCTCCAGCCTCGGGTAACTTCTCCCCAACACACGCACAGACGAGGATGCAGACAAAGATCCACCCTTCTGTAACTACACTCGAAGGTTGTTGTCTCAGATGGATTTGTGGGTAACTGTCATCTTAATCACAGGGTCTGATCCAGAGATTAGGTGTGCTTCTCTATTATTTCGTATTTCTCAGCTGATTTTTAGAATAGAGTCCATAAATTTCCTCTTAAGTTTATTCTGAGGTTCTATTTATTTGCTTTGCTATTAAAAAATAGTATATATTTTGAAGAGACATTCACATCTGATTCACCTTTGAATCCTTCATAGATCTTAGTACAATGACTTACACTGAGCAAAGTTGTACTTGTTAATGAGTACAGGAATGATTATTGCTTCATACTTATATTTTATACTAATTTCTACACTTGTAGTATATAATAAACCAAAAATTTTTTCAAACCCCACTAAGATGATTTCTAGGAGTCATGATTCACTATCCTTCCATTCATTTCCTTTACCATTTTTTCTCACTTTTTCTTGAGTTTACTCTCTGTTCTACTCTTACTCATGTTAATCTAGTTACTTATTATCATGATCTCGATTCACAGAAACCACATTTTAATATTTCTAATTAAGATATATGTGCTCACCAATGACTCACTTCAAACTTAGTTTCCATGTTCTTTGTAGAATTCAGTATTAACTAACCTTGCCTTATAGTAGCCCATACTTTGTCTATTTTATCCTTTCCTGTACATGTATGCTTTGCTATTTTCTTTCCTTTTGGTATCCTAATGGTTTTCCTTAGTCATTCCTTATTCACGTTTGATCGTGATTATGTCATTCACAATCATAACTGCCACACTATAGATGATTTCACTGTGAAATCTCATTCTTGTTCTCTCCCTTTCTATTTTAACTACCACCACCCTTGCTCAGGTCCTTAAATCTCTAGTACTATAATCATTTCCTTATCTCAGGTTCCCCCCACTTTATCTTGCATGCCACTGGGTTAATTACACTGTCACCAGTTTTTTGGTATATTTTATTGATTATGCTATCACAGTTCTCCCATGTGTTTTTTCCCCTTTAGCCCGCTCCACCTGGTACCCCATTTCCTCCAGCATTCATCCCTAGTTCAGGTCCATGGGTCATACATGTAAGTTCTTTGGCTTCTCCATTTCCTAAACCATTCTTAAGCTCCCCCTGTCTATTTTGTACCTACCAATTATGCTACTTATTCCCTGTACCGTTTCTTCCATTCCCTCCCTCTTCCCGCTGATAACCCTCCATGTGATCTCCATTTCTGTGATTCTGTTCCTGTTCCAATTGTTTGATTTTGTTCTTTTAGGTTCAGTTGTTGATAGTTGTGAATTTGTTGCCATTTTACTGTTTATAGTTTTGATCTTCTTTTTCTTAGATAAATCCCTTTAACATTTCATATAATAAAGGCTGGGTGATGATAAACTCCTTTAACTTGACCTTATCAGGGAAGCACTTTATCTGCCCTTCCATTCTAAATGATAGCTTTGCTGGATACAGTAATCCTGGATATAGGGAACCTATCTGCTTGGTGTGGTGAATGAAGCCCAGTCCCTGACTTGGAAAACCAACAGGGAGCGAGTCGGCACACAGAAATGGAGCCCATGGATTGGTTTTCCTGTGGGGAATCAAGCCTGCATTGTACCTAAGCTGCTTTAAGGTTTGCTTATGCTAAAACTCCCTCACCCGGAAGTGAGGCAGCAAATGTTTACTAAAATCTGTGCTAAACCTCCCAAGTATGGAGTATAACCAGTTCAACCACCTTTCCCCTTGCATCTGCAACATCCTTTTCTTTGAAGTAATTAGCAACATTCTCTCCTTTGTTATCTGTACAAGGTAACCACCTAAAGCAAACCTGTGCATAGTAAATGAGGACCATCCTCATTTACTAATGTAATGTGCCCAGAAAAGCAATAAAAGCCTGTCCAGGCAAGGGTTGAGGTCCTCTCTCTCACTTAGAGAGTGGCCATGCCGTCCCTTTTTCTCCACAGGACTTCTGTAGTCCGTGTGAATTTGTTCAATGCAGCCACAACACACAGACCCTGCTGGCCAGAGTACACATCACCTGGACGTAGGTCCTTGCTTTTCATGACTGAATACTTCTTCCCAGCCCCTTCTTGCCTGCAAAGTTTCTTGAGATATCAGCTGATAGACTTATGGACACTCCATTGTAGGTAACTGTCTCCTTTTCTCTTGCGGCTTTTAAGACTCCCTCCTTCTCTTTAATCTTGAGTAATGTAACTATGATGTGCCTTGGTGTGCTCCTCTTTGGGTCCAACTTTTTGGGGGCTTTACTGGCCGCCGTGCCACACATCCTCTCCACCCTGGCTGCTCGTCTCCTCCCCTCCTACTGGTCTGGATGAATGTTCCTTCTTTAACTCCTTGATTGTCGGACTTCCATATGGTTTGATTTTCTGGCAGTTCTGGCTGTTTTTTTGTTTTTTAACTGGTTGTTTCCTTCTTCTGGGTGTGCAAGGAGGCAAAGTGTTATCTATCTATGCCTCCATCTTGGCCAGAACTCACATTGTCAACATTTTACTAGGCTCATTCAAAAAGACTTAACAGCCCTGGCTGGTGTGGCTCAATGGATTAAGCTTCAGATTGTGAAGCAAAGGGTCACCAGTTCGATTCCCAGTCAGGGCACATGCCTGGGTTGCGGGCCAGGTCCCAAGTAGGGGGCACACAAGAGGCAACCACACATTGATATTTCTCTCCCTCTCTTTCTCTCTCCCTTCCCCTCTCTCTAAAAATAAAATAAATATTAAAAAAAAAAAGACTTAACAGCTTTGCAAGGCTTAGAACACTATTTTTCAAACTGTGTTCCACAGAGAAACAAAGGTTCCAATGATGTGCCTCTCCAGGTACTCTGGTGGGACTTGGTAGGTGAGTCTCCATGCTCTTCAAACTGAGGCAATCAATGCAACTCTGCTTCAATCTCTTCGACACATTGAGGTTATTAGTAACATTCTGCTTAAAGACATGGTTCCACTACTTGTGTAGGGAGAAAAGCTTGAAGAAGTTTCCAACTTGTTCCACTTGCATTCACAGTCTTCACAAAACCATACCCAGAGTTCCTTATTTTCCCAACTTTATTACCCTACCTTAAAATCAAATTTCAACTTAATTCAGATTTCTCTCCTTATTGTCCTTCATATAAAACAAAGTTTATTTCCACATCATAGTTCCACTTCCTTTTCCCTCCCAACAGTGCCCTTCACTCTATCTATACGAAGTCTATAACCCAAATACTCCTTACCCTTCAAGGCCCAGCACAAATGCTAGCTGTACAATTGTGATTTTTCCCTTCCTCAAACCCCCATACTATTCAGTAACTCACACTGGACACACCCAACTACATGATACCCCTCCCCAAAAGATGACCAATCATCTATCCAGAACATAAGTTCCTTGTAAATATGTGACCACACTGTAAACCCTACACAGTTTCTGAAGCACTCCACTAGTTGTACTCTGATCAACAGGCGCCTAACCGGTCTCACTGATCACTTCTACAAATTATGATTTCACTGCATTTTATATTCCTTACCTAGGAATCCCACATTATTTGAAAGTGTCTGCCATATCACCTGCCACTTAGCAATCTAGTTTTTCCTTCCTCACTAACACAGCCTCTTTTCCACTGCTCCAGGGAGCCCAATGGCCTTCACTGCCCGTGGTTCATTCCATTCTTATACCTTCCTGACCCAAAGTATGCCCTTGACTTCCTTCATATCTATTCAATTCTATCTAGCCTTTAGAGAACACTTTTCAAGTCACATTTCTTCAAAAAAAAAATAGAGAAAACCAAAAAAACCTTAATGGACAATTTCTGTCATGTTGACTTTCCCCAAACTTCTACTAACTTTTTTAGGCTCATATAATCTGAAAATTTACCAGATTATGTCTTAATGTCCTATAATCATGTCAGATTTATTAACATTGCCTACAATTACCTTAGGGCTATGGAGTATTCCCCTGTAACAGTATTTCCTTTTATATCCTTTAGGAAAAATAATAACCATAAAATAACTAACTGGTCTTCAAAGAATGCTCTGAAATACAGAGCCTGAATGTTAGGCACAGTTTTATAAAAATTAAGTCCTACATAATGCTTTGAAACAAGAATTAGCCAAGAATTATTGCATAGTCTGGGAAGAACAACTGGACATAGTAGAAGTTAAGATTGGTGAGTACCTACCTAGTCCAGGAGTCAGCAAACTTTTTTTTTGTCAAGTGCCAGATGAATATCTTGAGCTTTGTGAGCTATACAGCCTCTGTCAGAACTACTCCACTACGCCACAAAATCAAACATAGACAATATGTAAATACACGAGTGTGACTGTGTTCCAATAAAACTTTCTTCACAAAAACAGGTTTGGACAATGGGCCACAGTTTGCCAATCTCCAACCTAGGCTAGAGTGGTCTTTGTTTTCTGTTTGGTTTTTGTTTTTTAAGGAGTGCCTTTATGGTATGGGGAGGAAATGATAATAAAAAAATACAATAAAAAAAGAAGTGCCCTTTTCTAAGTCAAACTTTAAGCGGAGTCCCAATCCATAAAGCAAACAAGCAAAGAAAAACACTAGAGTTGCTCTGGTTAGGCAGATATGGTGGGAAAGGGGGGTACAGAGAACAGAGAGGCATACTCTACTGTCCCTATCTAACATCACTCTCCCTCCCTCTAAAACTCTGTACAATGTCATCTGATTGTGTTTAAGCTCCTCATTTACACAGGTGAAAAAGACAGACTCCTACAGGGGAAAGAATTAGTGTATAATCACAAAGGAAGCTATAGCTAGTGCTAAAATTAAAATCCAGATTTCAACTCTTGACTGTATGCCCTACCCATTAAAACATGATAGTTAACATGGGGAGTAGGTACCAATAAAGTGGTAAAGCACATTTTTATGATTTGTGATTTCTGATAGGGCCTTATTCTGATTGGATTTGAGTGTTTAAATCCAGTGATTTCTTTTTTGCTCTGTCAAGACTCTTTAAACTTAGATCCGTTTGTTACCTATCACAAACAGATCCAAACAAAATCACAGAATTTTGAAGGCAGCATAGCAGTAACTGGCTTATGAGCCTTGCTATGAAACTATGATCTGCAATTCAATGGTCTTAAAATTTGTCCCTTTCCCATATGATTTTTATGGGTCACTGCTATGCTGAAATATCAAAATATGTCAGAAAAAAATTAGAAGAGGGTTAAGTCTAAAGAATTAATGACTTGCTTTAGATCAGAATTTTCAAAGTGCACATCAAAGGAATAACTGTTGAGAGCCCATAGGCAGAGATTTTCCAAATAGAATATTCATTCAAAATCATCACTGAATGCAAAAACATGCATATTTAGAAAAATGACATTTCATATCCCCAGGATTACTGTTGACTCTAAAATATAACCCTGACAATTTCCTACGTTTTCTCTTTGTTGCATGTACATGTCTTTAGAATGAAGCCATTTTCACTGAAGAAAGCTAGTTGGGAGATAGTGCTGGAAATTTTTTGAAAACAGCAATAACTGGGAAAAATGA